>PVJC01006311.1:0-55464 GCA_004026665.1 Murina feae | reverse complement strand
CTTGGGAGGCAGGCCGCACCTAGCCCTGGCCACGCTCAAAAAAGAGAACAACATGCAGGGGAGGGCAAGAGTTTGAGAGATCAACATAGAGGGGGTGCCGGCTCCAAACCTCCACAGTGTGCCTGGGGGCAGGCCCCCAGCAGGTAGACACACACAGGAGGACTGCTCCGAGCCTCAGATGCGGCTGGGGGCAGGTCCCCAATGGTCACACACACACACACACACACACACACAAGGCGCCTGGCAGACTGGGGCCATCATAGGACATCCACTGAGGGGTCCCAGACTGTCAGAGGGCACAGGCCAGGCTGAGGTACTCCCTCCACCCCGAGTGCACAAATTTTTGTGCACCGGGCCCCTAGTTTATAATAATCTAATTTGAATTGGTACTTACTTAGCTTCAATTAGCATATAAAAACTGCTTCTCTACATTTGTCCTCCCACATTTATGTTGTTGTTATTGTGACAAATTACATCTTTATACATTACTAGTAACCCATTGCCTGAAGTTGCACAAGACCTAGGACCCTCTCTCCCACCCTGCCATGCCACAGAACAGCCCCAAGTCCTGGAGTGCCGTCCCAATGCCCTGCCTCCGGGCCATGTGCAGCAGCTGCCAGGCCCCACCCCTGCAGCATGCACTCAGGGCTGCAGAAACCTCGTCAGAAGTCGCGCAAAGTACCTGCTGGGACTCCCACGCCGCCACTGGGCCACAGGCACCCCAGTGGAAGCTGCTTGGAGCAGCTGCTGGCCTCGCCCCGCAGTGTGTGCCACCATCTCGTGATGGCATTACGGCCTGAGTGTCAATTTGCATATTAGCTCTTTATTATATAGGACTAGGGCCCCTGTACACAAAAATTTGTGCACTCGGGGGAATCCCTCAGCCCGGCTTGTGCCCTCTCGCAGTCTGGTACCCCTTGGGGGATGTCCACCTGTTGGCGTGCCTGGCCAGCCTGGGTGAGGGGCAGAGGGCCATTTTCAGGCTGCCCACAACCCCTTCAGGGTTTGGGTCCCTACTGGGGTGGCTGGCCAGCCTGGGTGAGGGGCTAAGGGCCATTTTCAGGCTGTCCACAGCTCCTATTGACCCAAAGTACCAGCAAAGCTGGCTGAAATCAGGTTTCTGGGGTTTATCTTCTATAATTGAAACTTTGTTGTCTTGAGCCAAGGTCTAGGCAGGCAACGAAAACTCTGGTTTGCTTCAGCTCCATGGCTTCTATTATTGAAACATTTTTGCCTTCAGCAGAGGCCCAGCCAGCCTAGGCAGGCAGTTTCCTCCATCACTGGTGCAACGGAAGCCTCCTATTTGCTCTAGCTCCATGGCTGCCTGCCGCAATCTTGGCTGGGTTAATTTGCGTATGACTGCTCTGATTGGGTGGTGGGTGTGGCTTGGATGGTGGGCATGGCTTAGGTGTCTCAGAGTGATGGTTAATTTTTTATTAGATTAGATGTGCCCATAATACTGCCTTTTTTTTGTTTACCTGTGTACTTACTTTGTTAGAGCTCTTTATTCTTTATACAGCTTTGAGTAACTGTCTCGTTTCCTTCCATTTCAACCTTAAGGCCTAAAGCTTCACTTACTGCTTGCAGGTAGGTTAGTGATCCGCAGAGGTGAAAGCCGTGGGTCTTCTTAGACTTTTCTGAGCGTGCACCCTGTTCTGGGCATATGAGTATCTTCTCTGTTCCCCAGGGTCTATGGGCACTTTTGAATGCCCTAATTTCTCAAAGAATCTCTCCCCGTCTTTTCCTCCCACGCTTCAGGTAGTCTGTTGTATGTCTCAGCCTTAATCTTTTGCACTGCGAGGCTCTGGGACATTTGTTTGTCATACATCTTCGACACAATACCCTGCTTTTCACCTTTGAGTGAGTTCTGACTAGGCAAAACAAAGGCAGGCACCTCGAGTTAGTCCTGTTGGTAGCCTGTAGACAAGTTAGAATAGGCCTAACAATTTTTTTATAATAAAAGATCAGGGCCCCACACTGCTGTCTTCGAGACTACTGCTGAGCTGAAGAGGGAGTTGGAGGCAGGGTAGGTAAAAATGCTCCAAAACTTTCCTCTTGATTTTGAGTTTCCTTTTCCTTGGTTCAACTTCACCTGATTGTTGTAATAAACCTTTGACTATTTTCCAGAGTTTTGTCAAAGTTGATTCTGATAGTTTTTGCTTATTATTATTTTTTAATGTATCCCTGGAAGCTCAAGTCCTCAGATCTACCTACTCCATCATTTTCACTGACCTCATTCCGTTTGTTTAATGATGAAAAACATTACTTATAAGAGATAAAGGAAACCCTAGATGATTTTAAATAAGAGAACACTATGATCAGGTATGTCTTTGACAAAGATTATCTTGTAGTTTTGTGGAGAATGATCACACCTCCAACCTTCCCTAGGTTCCATATTAATAAAAACTAACTCTCTCTCCAGGTTTTTGTCAAATTTGTACATGATGACTTAAAATATTAGTTATGTAAGAAAATCACTTTGGGAATTTGAAGGAAGGGTGTCCCCAGAATGATAAATATTCTTTCTTCTGCACTCTTTAATTTGTGAAGGGATAGTTTAACATGTGCACAACTCCAAGTGGTGTGCCCCACTGTGAGTAGTAGTGATAATTTGTTTATTGATTGATTGATTTTCCTAAGCAATCTGGGAGGGCAGCTAGGTTTAGGTGATTATGTTACCCGCTTTTTTTGGCAGCCAGTAGAGCCACAGGAATTGCATTTTTGTGAAATAACTTCATATTCCCCCTTCTACTGAAACACATATTGTATTTTATTGATTCTATATACATATTTTTGACATTTTAATATTGCTAAAAATGAATTGCACCTTACAATTAGTGGCATGTCACATTATGATAGATAGCATTTATCTGTCCTAGATTTTATGAACTATCAAATTCTTTGGCTGGTTTTATGCACTTTAATAAAGCACTTGAAAGCCTTTTTGGAACAACATAGATACATAAATATGTAAAAATATTTTCATTGGTTATTCTTGTTGACTGAATCAGCCTCTTAGTTATTCTTAGCCTGTATCACTGAAAGAGCAGATCAGACATGGTTTTCTTTCTCCTGTCAGTTTGATGTAAACCTTTCCAGGGTATAAGGTGGAATCAGGTCTTCATGGGAGATGGGAAATACGAATTGAATGACTCATTGGACAAATTATACTTAATGTAACACACCTAGGGATCCGCAGCCTCTGCCCTCTCTGATTACCTGCCTCATTTGCCTATTGGCACGTGAAATATTAGAGTTCAAAGCCCTCTATAGCCAGTTTTGCTGTGGTTTGGGGGACTTGTTCTTTCCTTTGTCTGGCCTGTTAGAAACACAGGTCTGGACTGCTGCCTTGCCTAAACCATTTCTTGTGCACCTGCACACTGTAAAGGGAAACTCTGAAATCTTTGCTGCGTTTCATTTTAAGGCACAGACCACAAAACACGAAGGAATGTAACCAGAGTCCAGCTGCAATATTCTTCTCCCCCTATTTCTTCTTTCATTGAGGACTGAAAAGTAGGTTTTAAAGTGATTTTTTAAAATGAAATGTATTAGTCATTGCTCTTGTGCTGCTTAACTGTCTGTTAGATAATACATTCAGAATGGATCAGTGAGCCCGTCATTGAGCTAGCACATAGCTGGTCAGAGCATATGGCTTTTTCAAGCCCTCAAAAGAGGTCTGAAATTTTTTGTTTTAGTCTCAGAAGGAAAAATAGGGGGTGGTATAATTGGCAGGCACTTTTGAAAGTGCTTGGCCTGTTCAAAACAAGGCTTTGACAAATCCTTAAAAGATGGTCAGCTATTTTTCTGTAGTGGAATTACTGAAACCTAGAGAAATGCTATTGCTGCTTTTCCCATTTTCTTGATTATTTTTGTACTTATATTTATTCCTATGGACGATCTTGCCTAAAACCCCAGGAGTTGCCTTTTTTACTTGATTGACTGATTTTTATAAGATACAGAAACTGTAGAGTACAAGAAGATTGTGATGTGTCCACAATAAGATAATATCGGGTCCAGATCCTAGTCATGGCATGAGCATGTGATGCTAACGAGAGAAGGAATGGTGTGCTTTAATGATCTACCACCTTTTTTGTGACTGGATACATAAGGCAGTCATGCACACTTATCTATAAAGAGACTGGCCAGACAGCAAGGTCCCTGAGCCTGTGGTTTTGAGCCTTTATTTTTCTTGCAGCCACCTTTGCATGTCTGGAAGTTTATGGAGCTTTCCCTTCAGCATAACTAGGTTGCATTTTGCCATGAATGACGAGACAAAGGAATTTGCCGAGTGGCAGTCAGCAGGCAGATTCCCTGTGTCTCTGTGTTCCTTCAGCCCACCCCTCTGGCCTGGCAACGTTACCTTCTTGCATAAGTGAATGATACTTTTGCCCTCGAAGGATGTCTTCTTGAAGAGGTAGAATACATTATTTGTATGAAAAGTGAATTCTCTGTAGAAATAGTGACTGGCACCTGGGATTTTGTTGGCATAAGGCTTATATTAAAAACATAAGTGTTTTCAGACTGCGGTAATTCTGACTCCTCATTTATGTTATTACCTGCTTCAGGCATACTTAAACACCTGTTGACAGCATCTTATATTTAGAATTACAGATTCCTTTCTATAAAAGGTTTCAGCTTCTGTTTGTTAATCAAGCTGTGAGTTCAGAAATGATTGCTGTTTTCACTAAATTAGCATCTGTTTGCTTTCATGGCAGCCAGTGAAATCTGATGGCTTCGTTCCAGAAGTGAGAGATTTTTACGTGTGCTTAGGCTTAAGTTTTCAACTCTTCTACTGTTTATCCTGTAAACTTGAACATTTTTTATAACCTTTCATCTTCATTTTATTATAGGTTGTTACTCAGATGCAGGCATTTAGAGCACTCAGGATCCAGGACCTCAATACCTTAAAACTGAACAATGACTGTGATGACTTGAGGCAGCGGGTAGACCAATGCTTTGGTTTTCTGTTTTTCCTTGCTGTGCAAATTAAAAGTATAATCAAATAAATATTTCCTAGGGTGACTAATACTACTGAAGTGAATGAAATTATTAAGTCCTTTATATTTGCCATTTGATTACAGGAATGTGGCCTAATTGAAAAATCTCTATCCATGTAAAAACTCCCAAAAGTCTGTAGTTCAATTCCATGATAACTACCTAAGGGTACACCATGAGACAGGCATGAAGATGAAAAAGAAACATATGCTCGTGCAGCATTGTACACTGTGTTTTAGAACAAGACAGAATATTACTAGGTCATAGGATTAATTTTTCATTTTACAAATGAAGAAGCAGGTTGAAAGATGAAATGAAGTCATATCCCACGTTATACGCATTCCCTCTGCTGTGGCCCACTGAGGGAAGCAAGCCCAGAAGATGCTGTGCTTACTGTAGTGTTGTACTTGTAAGCAAGCATTAAGGAGGTGTAAGAAATGTGTTTGTCAAAATGAGTCCATGCCTGAAAAATAGTCCTTTTCCTGATTTAGGGAAAGGTCCCTAGTGACAGATGCCGTGACGTGGATCCATATATGTTAAGCAGAGTCACTACGTTAAGTTCTCATTGAAGATGTTAAAGATTTAAATCCCACTTATCAGTTGGTTCACTTGACGTTTTTTTCTCTCTCTGAAAAGTACAATGCAAAATGCCCCTCTTCCCTTCTTTCTTGCCCCAGCTTGTTTATACTTGGCGGAGTTTGTTTCATATTCTTAATTATTTAGGACTTTGGGGTTATGTTGGTATCACTGAGTGACTGGTAATATCCTCTCTGAGTCTCGGTTCACCTGGTACAATACTTATTCCACTAGATTAACACGAGTATTAAAAGCACAGTGTTTGGCATATAGAAGATGCTCAATAAAATTTTGCAACCATTATGTATGCGTTGAGTTTTACAACAGGAATCCCCAGCAGCCTTGTAATTCTTCTTACTATTTCTAGGTGCTTAAAGGAAAGGTGGGCTTAAGAGAAGGTTAAGGAAAATTTTAAATGTAACTCAGTGGCATAGTGTGAAGTTTCCTTTTGTCATAATGCCATGAGGTACATCATCCTTTAGTGAGCGGTATAAGTGCAGAGGGCTGATGAGGTTTCCCACAGTTCAGGGAAAAAAGCTTTTGCCAGTCTGAAGGCTTGTCTCTTTCACGGCAGCTACTCAGGGCATTCACTGCCTGATGCCTACTAATGAGTTAAGCAAGTGTGCCTTAGAAGCTGTCACATAGTGAATGCTGAAGCCCTTATTCTTAAAAGGAATGTTGAACATGTTCCAACTACGTAGTTCCCTGCCAGGCCTACTACTTTTTTTGTCTTGTACTAGTTTTCTTTCAGTTTATAACCTATGCTCAGTCAAACTATTGTTTTCCAAACACATCCCATTATTTTGCACTTTGATACTCTTTGTCCATGCTATTCTGCTTACTTGGAATGCGTTCCCTTGCATCAAAATGGTGGATGAACATAAGGCCCTTATTATCTAAAACTTGATTTCCCATAGTTTGGTGGACTCCTGTAGCCTTCTGTAATCAAATCAACAATTCTCAGAAATGAAGTGTGATTATATATACACTCATTTCATGTTAACAGTGGTATGAGTGGTGTCTTAGAGTTATTTGTCTTATTCTCATCAAAATATTTTCAGTGTACAAACTACATCTTAATTTCCTTTACTGCCTTGCAGAGAGACCTGTATTGTGTAGACACTCAGTAAAATATTTCTAGATTTGAATTCGGAGAGCAAAAGGGATGTTCAGTTTTTGCAAATGCTATTAGGTAATCCGACACTCCATACTGTAGCTCGTAGTTTTAACTCTAGATGTTCTGGCCAGGACAATCATTATTTCATATAGTCCCTCAGGACCATGGCAAGCTATTAACTTCTGTGCCTATTGTAATCCAAGGCACAGGCGACAGCGTTGATGGGGTTTGTGTTCAGGAGTGAGAGGAAAGAGCATGTTTTAAAATAAGGAATCCCCATGGAAATTTAGGCAGGAGAGATCAACAAAATAAAAGTGCAGGTGGGGTTGCTGGGAGAGACAGGAAATGAACACCTTATGAAGATTAGGCGTTCGACTGAGAGCGGGGGAATGTGCAAAATGAGTCACAAGTAATTGTGCAGCCATTTCATCGCTGACACTTGGAAGCATATTGTTGTGTGTGTTGTTTTTAATGAAGTGTGCTTTTATGGTGCTGATGTTATTATCTGGATGAGGAAGTCTTCCCTAGTATTATTGTCATCTCGGCTTTCTGCAACCAACTGAATTAAAATACAGTAATGTAATGGGACAGTGGGATAAAAAAGAAAACCAGATGACTCTGACATGTGACCCCAACTTGAACTTAACTGCTTTTCTGGTTTGTCGTTTACTCACATCAGAGGAGAGGCTGCATGTAATGCTTGAGGATTGGAAGGGCAGAGGGATAATGTACAGGTATTGGCAAAAATAGGTTTACAGTTGTGAGTACACAAAATACAATTTATTCTGAGAGAACCGAGATGGCAGCATAGGTAAAGGCCTGTACTCACCACCTCCCACAGCCACATCAAAATTGCAGCTAAAATACAGAACAACCATCATTCAGAACTGCCTGAAACCTGACTGAATGGAAGTCCTACAACTAGGGAAATAAAGAAGAAAGCATGTTCTAGTAAATGGCCCCTAAATATCTGAGTTGCTGAGTGTGGAAGAGAGCTGTCCAAGCAGAGGCTAGATGCAACAAGACGTATATGTGCCCCGAACGGGTATTGTGCCTTCCCATTGACCAAAACCTCCAGTTCCTCACTTCTCCTGAGAAGAGACTTCACTTTAAATTGCTCAGTGATTTTGTTTTAGGCATAGATAAAAGAAGGATATGTTTATAATTTAATCTTTAGTCTACATAAAAATAAAAATTACACTCAAAGAGGATTAGCTTTAAATGGTTAATATCAATAATAATTTACTTGAAACATAGTAATATATCTTTGTAAAGTGTAATAGAAAAGTTTCATAAATTTGATTTCATTAAAAAACTTGTTTATAACTAAATGAAAAGGCAAGCCACAGATTAGAAGATGTCTAGAGCACAGAGATTAACCAAGGGCCAGTATCTAGAATATATAAGGAAAACCTTTATATATCAACTAGAGGCCTGATGCATGAAATTCTTAAGGGCGGTTCCCTTAGTCCAGCCTGCTCCCTCTCGCAAGACTCTGTTCCTAAGAACCCGCGTGCTTGCTGCTTACTGCTTGGCTCACCACTCCTTACTGCCCACTGCATGTTCCTTACTGCTTAGCTTACTGCTCCTTAGCACTGCTACAGAGGCAGGAGAGGCTCCTGCCACTGTCACTGTGCTCACCAGCTGTGAGCCCGGCTTCTGGCTGAGTGGCGCTCCTGCTGTCGGAGTGCACTGACCACCAGGGAACAGCTCCTACTTTGAGCATCTGCCCCCTGGTGGTCAGTGCATGTCATAGTGACCGGTCGTTCTGGTCATTTCACCATAATGGTCACTGGCTTTTATTATATAGACTAGAGACCCAGTGCACAAAATTGTGCACTTGTGGGGGGGGGGTTGTCCCTCAGCCCGACCTTCACCCTCTCGCAGTCTGGGAGCCCTCAAAGGATGTCCGACTGCTGCAGAGGCAGGAGGGGCTCCCACCACTACCGCTGCACTTGCCAGCCATGAGCCCTGCTTCTGGCTGATCAGTGCTGCCCTTGTGGGATTGGGCCAAAACTGGCTCTCTGACATCCCCCAAGGGTTCCTGGATTGCGAAGGGTGCAGGCTAGGCCGAGGGAGTGCATGATCCACTGGTGCATGATCAGGGCCGGGGAGAGACATGGGAGGTTGGCCAGCCGGGGAGGGGCTGTGGGAGGGCTCCAGGGCATGTCTGGCCTGTCTCGTGCTCCGATGGGCTGGACCCCAGCAGCAAGCTAACCTACAGGTCAGAGCATCTGCCCCCTGGTGGTCAGTGCACATCATAGCAAGCAGTTGAGCAGCCTTAGGATGTCATTATCATATTATGCTTTGATTGGTTGAATGGCCGACTGATCAACCAGACACTTCGTATATTAGGCTTTTATTATATAGGATAAGTAAAGGAACAATCAACCCATTAGAAATATGAGTATGGTATATAAAGAAGCTGTTACAGAAGCACAAACAGAAAATGTCTAATAACATAAAAGAAACTCAGCCTCACTAGTAACCAGGAAAATGCAATCTAAAACCAGAGGAGATAGCATTTTATGTTGGCAAAAAAAAAAAGGATGTCTGTTTAAGTACCAAATTTGGTAAGCATAGAGAGGAAAAAAAACTCGTATTTTTTGTGAAATTTTTGATTAGTTCATCTATTTCAGAGCAAGTGCTAATACAGTAAAATCTTTACAAACCTTTCTCAAACTAACAGCCTCACTCTTACTTATATACTAGACTCTTGAGTAGATTTTACACATGCATAATCTACAAGTATTTATTGTGTTTGCATTATATAGATAATTAAATTATCTCTTGGGTGTCTTTTTTATTCTGTATTGCATTTTTCCCAATTATATAGCTAGTATTAATTTTTGAAAAGTGCCTCTATTCTTTTGTACTAGTATTTCTTTCTGAGTCCCCATTACTGTGAAACTTTTTTTTTTTAAGCTACTTCCTTTAAGACTAGAATGTATGATTCTTGATATTCAGCTTTCTTCTTTATTAACACAGAGTTGATGTGGGTGGTTACTTTTTTAAATAATTGATATAATTTTTGTACACTAGTTATTGCTTCTTGATTGGTTTTAAATTTATAGTAGCAGTTCTCCATATTTCCTATAGAGCAAATATTGATGTTAATAATGCCTTGGATTTTGAGTGTTACTCACTTATATTATTGGAAACCTTTTAAAAGGACTTACAAAAGAATTAATTCTTCCCATGCTGCTTGTTAGTAACTGCCGTTAATATAATGATGGCTCCCAGGTTCATGATGTGAAGAATCTAGTGATGAAATACTAGAAGTGTTAACTGAAGTTAGTTATAAGAATTTACTGCTGTAAGTTAATTAAACACACCAATAAGCAACTGGAGCATTTTATTATTTTAATTTGTATAAATATAAGGTTGGTAAGGTAATGAGAAGTGACAGGTCTCTTGGAGTTTGATTGACACCTGTGCTAAAACTCTTTTAAATGTGTAGATGATGAATGAATTTATTGAGACAACTTCTGTTGTAAGATATTCCATACAAAGGAATATTTATATTTGAGTGTGCAGTAGCATAAATTTGTCATTTCCGGCTTTAAAAAATTACTTATTAAAGAAAAAACTTTTTAGAAGCTACCTACTAATATTGAATTTTTTTAAGCAGTGTTCTGTTTGAGAGATACAAAAATTTCTTTTCTTTATTTTCTAGATTCTATATTATTTGTGATTTTTATATAAATCACAAAATGGGAGATTCACAAGTTGATTGAAAAGAAATTTAGTAAATAGCATTTTATTTTTGCTTAGAGATTTCTAGGGGAAATAACTGGTAATGTTTATTCTAAGAGGTTGATCACATTTAATTGAAAGAAGTTGCCCTTCCCATTGTATATCATTGGGGGGGGGGGGTAAGGAAGGGAACCTACATGTTTTTTAGTATAAAATTGGAATAGATACCTTAACTCAGTTTTGTATTATTAAATAGTAATTCAAAATCAAGGTTTATGGTATCCTGTCTAATAAAGAGGTAATATGCAAATTGACCATCACTCCAACACACAAATGGCCGCCCACATGTGGTCAAAGATGGCTGCCACAAGATGACCAGCAGGGGAGGGCAGTTGTGGGTGATCAGGCCTGCAAGGGAGGGCAGTTAGGGGTGACTGGGCTGGCAGAGGAGGACGGTTGGGGGTGACCAGGCCTGCACGGGAGGGCAGTTGTGGGGGACCCAGGCCTGCAGGGGAGGGCAGTTAACGGTGACCAGGCTGGCAGGGGAGGGCAGTTAGGGGCAATTGGGCCAGTAGGGGAGCAGTGAAGAATGTTGATCAGGCTGGCAAGGGAGTGGTTAGTGGGTGATCAGGCTGGCAGGCAGAAGCAGGTAGGAGAAATCAGGCAGGCAGGCAGAAGTGGTTAGGGGAAATCAGGCAGGCAGGCGAGTGATTGGGAGCCAGCAGTCCTGGGTTGTGAGAGAGTGAAGGCTCGGCTGAGGGAGACGTTCCCCCCCCCCCGCACGAATTTCATGCACCAGGCCTCTAGTCAATTATAAATGCACATACAAATCTGCTAAACTATTCATTAATTAATCAAATGTTTAGAAAGTGTGTACTATGTGATAGACATTGTTCTAGGCCTTTGAAATATGTGCAACATCAATAATTAAAACAGTGTTTTTCTTTTTTAAATAAGTGATTAATTTAAAATAAATTTTGTGAATGGTACTAAGTATCTGCCATAAGAATAGACTTCATGCTGGATGTGTTTAAAATAGACATAAAGTAACAAAGTGAGCATATTACCTAAGCTTATTGTCTCATTTGAGAGATTACCAAAATTACCTTGTATCATTTTCTAATTCAGTAACACTCCTTTCTTTACCTAGAATACTCTTGTCTTGTGAACACATCACAAGATTCATTACATATCCCCCTGAGAGAGCAAGGACAATCTGATTTTGAGCAGAGAAAGATAAGATTGGTTGATAGATAGTTTGGGACCAGTCCTAACAGTCATGTTGCCATTAAGTATAAAGGCCCGATAATTGACTAAAAAGTACTTTTTAAATTTTTTGGACCAACTTAAAAGTTACTTTGCTCAGAATATTTATCTTAGTGTTTTAAGTTTTCAAGTGAAAATAACATTATTATGCTCAAAGGACACAGTGCTCATTCCCTGCAAAAATATGCTAACATTAGGACTTGTTTGGCAAGACTAATTTAGAGAATCAATAAACAATGTTTATTTACTCAAAACTAACCAATGAAACAAAAGGTTACAAACACTAAGTTCAAAATACACGCATGGTTCATTGTCATGAGTTTCACACATGGGCATGCCTGAGTGCATGTGTACACACACATAGCGCAATGTCAGATAATGTTGGGAAAACAGAATTTTCAGAACTCAGCCAATCATTATATTTACCAATCATTATATTTGAATAAAATATCCTTTCTCGATGGTATTCCAAATACTTGAACTCCCAAAAGATACTAAAAGTCCATTTGACCCTCTACACATTTATGGATTGCCTATTTCCATCTGGGAGTCATACACTTTCTAAAGGTTAAATTGCTTATGGCTCCTTCACTCAACTCTTTTCCATTTTAATCTTTTTATAAAACATCTTGGGGTAGAAAATTCAAAGAGGAAATCCAAGGACAAGGTGAGGAGAACAAAAAATAAGAGAATATGTACGGAAATTGAAATGATAGTTTGAGGAAAGACTTGGGTATATTAAGAATTCTCAAAGATGAAGGAGGAAATAGTATGTATAAAACAAGAATGGGAGTTTACAAAACAGAAACAGGCAGTTGCGAGTAAAAAAAGTTATTTAAAAAATGTTTTAAATTGTAAAGGTAAATCTATTTAAAAAACTTATAAGATAAACAGTAGAGTGGATACATTTAAGGAGAAAATTTGTGAATAGTAAAATAGAAATGAAGGCATCATCCAGAGTGCAGCACAAGTAAAGAAATATTTGAAACAGTAGTTACAGGACACAGGATGACTGAGATATCAGCACATGTCCACTAGTAATTCTAGGAACAGAGATGAGAAAGAATGGCAAGGTAGAAATATGTTGTTGTCTTGTTATGACAAAGTTAAAAATACAGAGAGAAAATTTATGACAACAAATGAAGGAGATACTTGGAGATTGAAAAATTCTGTAAACACATTTTAAAGTTGGAACAGAAGGGAATTTCTTTAAAAGATTAGAGAATGGTTATTGAACCTCTAGTAAGCATTAGGCTTAATGGTGAAACTACCCCCATTGGAATCAGAAAGTAGATGAAGATGCCAGTTATCTATATATATAAAAGGCTAATATGCAAAGTGACCCCTTGGAAGTTCGACCAGGAGACTGGTAGTTCAATCGCTTGCTGTGATGTGTGCTAACCACCAGGGAGTGGCATGGAACAAAGGAAGGCCCAGGCTGGGAGCCAGAAGGCCCCGACCGGCCATAATCACTGGCCAGACCTAGGGACCCTACCTGTGCACGGACCTCTAGTTATCTTTATAATTAAACATAATAATTAAACATTATACTTGAGTGCCTGGCCTATATAACTATATAGAGAAAATAAATGATGTATGAGTATTTGAAATGAAGGGAGAAAATCTTATTTTGCAGATGTGAATGTTACGTAAAAAATGTAATGAGTCTGCAAACTATTAGAATTAGAAAGTCTCGCACATTTATTGGATATAAGGTCAACATGAACATCAAATAGATTGTATACACCAACAATAACAAAATAGAAAATGAGCACAATGTAAGTTATATTTAATAAAACTATAAAAGAACTTTATCAATGAAAAATATAAAACATTATAAAGTAACTAGAGGCCTGGTGCACAAAAATTTGTGCACTCGAGGGGTCCCTCAGCCTGGCCTGTACCCTCTCACAGTCTTGGACTCCTTGGGGGATGTCTACCTGCTGGCTTAGGCCTGCTTCCTGGGCAATAGGCCTAGGCTGGCAGTCAGACATCCCTCTGGCAGCCTGGGAGCCCTCGAGGGATGTCCACTTGCCAGCGGGAAGCAGGCCTAAGCTGCAATCGGACATCCTTAGCATTGCTGAGGAGGCAGGAGAGGCTCCCACCACCACTGCTGTGCTGGCAGCTGGCAGCCTGGCTTGTGGCTGAGCAGAGCTCCCCCTGTGGGAGTGCACTGACCACCAGGGGTAGCTCCTGCATTGAGCGATTGCCCCCCTGGTTGTCAGTGTGTGTTACAGTGACTAGTCATTCCCAGTGGTTCTGCTGTTAGGGTCAATTTGCATATTACCCTTTTATTATATAGAATAGAGGCCTGGTGCATGGGTGGGGGCCAGCTGGTTTGCCCTGAAGGGTGTCCCGGATCAGGGTGGGGATCCCGCTGGAGTTCCTGGTCAGTCTGTGTGAGGGGCTGAGGGCCATTTTCAGACTGGCCACAGCCCCTTCAGGGTTGGGGTCGCTGCTGGGGTGCCTGGCCAGCCTGGGTGAAGGGCTGAGGGCCATTTTCAGACTGGCTACATCCCCTTCAGGGAGGGGGGTCCTGCTGGGGTGCCTGGCCAGCCTGGGTGAGTGGCTGATGGCTGTTTGCAGGCTGGCCACAGCCCCTTCAGGGTGGGAGGGGGATCCTGCTGGTGTGCCTGGCCAGCCTGGGTAAGGGACTGATGGCTGTTTCCAGGCTGGTCAAGTGCCCCAGTTGGGACCCTCACCCCATGGGAGTGTGGCCAGCCTGGGTTACTTCAAGGCCTGCCCTCAGTTCCTTAAGTTGCCTCGGGCTGGTCCCATCTTCTCTGGATGCCTGCCCACTTCGCCCCTTCTCTGGAGCAACGCAGCAGCTCCGCTTCATCATGGTGCTGGAGGAGAGCGTGAAAGCCTCACACCTGCTGTGCTGTGCTCCTTCCCCTGGCAGATGGGCCGCGGGGCACTCAGAGAGCTAGCGGTGGGTGGTGAAGGACTGGAGAGGGGGCGCTATGGGCTCTCACCCCGCCCTCCCTTGGCACAGGATGGTCCCACCTCCTCTGGAACAACACCCCAGCTAATATGCTAATGACCTGGTCGTTACCGTTACTGCCTACTGACCATTAGCATATTAGCTCTTTATTAGTTTAGGTTATAAATAAGTTTCCCTTGTGTGCTGTTATCAGATGCTTTTCTGCCAATAACCAAAGAGGAAAATTTTATCTCATAGTGGTTACATAAAATGTGCAAATGCCAATGTTAAATCTGCAACAAAGAAATAGAAGTGTATTACATGGATTTAAAAATGCAGCATTAAAATGGAAATAGTGAGTAATGATCAATAGGCAAGCAAGGATTGGTGGGAGTTAATTGAAATTAAGAAAGTGATCATAATGTTACTACAACCCTAGGAAAATTAACCAACAATTATATACAAGTATATGAGAAATTACTTTGGCTAAAAATAATTAGGGTTTTATATATATTAGGTATAGATGTACAGTTTCTAAGTGTAACCCCATTTTACTAGATTCTACCAAAATGCGGCTGTTGCTAATCCTAGAGAATAATGTGTAACTTTGGAAGTAAATTTCTTGACCTCTCCATGACTCAGTTTTACACATCAATATAAGGGAAACGACATTAATTGCATACTACTTTTGCGACAATTAATTTACAACAGTACCTGCAATACAGAACGAGCAATTACAATTTTCTGAGTGGTTAGGATTGTTCATTAATTTTTATATTTCCAAAACAGAACACAGGGCCTATTCATATTTATTGTAGGATACACAAATGTTTTTTGGAGAATCTGTTCTTTGTCCAGAAAATCATAGGAGTATTCCTTCCTACCAGAATTCAATAAAGTTTCTCTTTATAAGTCAGTGAATGTAAACTTTCGTACATAAATAGCAAAAGAAAGGAAGAAAGGGAGACAAGCAGGTAGGGAGGAAGGAATCCAGCTCATATAAAGAATCTTGTGGTTCAATAGCTACACGAAACAGCCCAATTGAAAGATTATGAAAGGATATTACATCAGTAGATTGCAGTCAGGAAAGCAGAATCACTATGAATGTTGTGGTATAAGAGATTTATTATTGGAATAAGTTACCAGCCACTTGTGGGAGAAACTGGAGAAGAGTCCAAAAAGGGGAGTTGGAGGATCAGAAGCCATTGGCGGGGGGCAGTTAGGGGCAGCCAGGCTGGCAGGGGGGCACTAAGGGGCAACCAGGCTGGCAGGAGGGGGGCAGTTGGGGGCATCTAGGCCAGTGGGGGTGACCAGACCAGCAGGGGAGGCAGTTAGAGGTGACCAGGCAGGCAGGCAGGTTAGTAATTAGGAGCCAGCAGTCCCGGACTGTGAGAGGAATCCCAGATTGGAGAGGGTGTAGGCTGGGCTGAGGGGACACCTACCATGCATGAATTTCTTGCTCTAGTATATGCATAATAGAGAAACTTACTCAGAGGGCATATAAAGATGTTAAATGTATTTTTATTTCTATTAAAAATACAAATACAAAAACTTTTAATTTTTTTTCTGTGAAAAAAATAGAAAAAAATCTCTGTCAGTAAGGGAGTGGAGAAATAAAATATGGGATACTAATTAGGAATTCAAAGAAATGTATTTGATATATGTATCAGCAAAAATAGCTATCATAAAACAAATTGAGGGAAAAGTGAGTTGTAGAATGATATACATGGTCCATTATTATTTAACAAGCATTTGTATTTTAAAAGTATAAAAAGTGATATACACAGATGTTCACCACATACACAGAGCTAGTGGCCTGTGTGAGAGGCTGTGGCAAGTGCAGGTGGGTGTCTTACCCATAGCTGTACTCGGCTTCCTTCTTACCAGCAGAGCTCCATTTTGTTAATTATTCTTTCTCTTCACTTGCTGTATGGAAGGTGGGCCTCAGCTCCAGCCCCTGGGAATAAATCGTGACTGGCTTTTTAACCAGTCATGGTAATCCCATTCCACTCGCCGTAGATATTACATCTACTGATGTAATATCCTCTCATAATCTTTCAATTGGGCTGTTTCGTGTAGCTATTGAACCACAAGATTCTTTACATGAGCTGGATTCCTTCCTACCTGCCTGTCTCCCTTTCTTCCTTTTTTTTTGCTATTTATGTGCTAAAGTTCACATTTACTAACTTACAAAAAGAAACTTTATTGAATTCTAGTAGGAAGGAGTACTGCTTTGATTTTCTGGACAAGTGATTGGTTTAGGCATGAATTTTCACAGTTCTGGCCAGTTCTCTGTGTTTCTGGGAATGGTTTTATGCCCTGAAACAGACATGGCTGGGGTGCTAGTAAGGAATAGTCTATTTCTTGATCTGAGATTCTGTTTGTTTCATGGGCACATTAGTCTTGTGAATATTCAGTGGGTTTGCACTTTTCTCTGTATTGTACTTTAATAAAAAGTTTACACATGTAACACACAGGAGAGTCTGTCATCTACTAGTGTAGCAACCATTTTATGACCATGAGTAGGCCTAAAACAATTTTCTAAGGATGGCAAGGTAGAAAGATGGGAAAACCTGGGTCCTGGATAAGCTCTTAAGTTAGCCAGTTCTGGAACTAATTTGTCTCCATTTTTCTTATTTAAATCAGTTGATTTGGATTTTGTGTCACTTGAGGTTGAAAGCATGGCAGAGATAGGGAGGTAGTGTCGGGATGGGGGACAAAGGAGGCTCACTTATCTGTAATGTTTTATTTGAATTAAAATGCAAAATAATATAAATTGTGGATAGTGGGTATAGAGTTATTTGTTCATTTTTTTTTTATTTTAAAAATACCTTTAAAAATAAAAATAGAAAAATGGGTGTCTGATGAGTTGTATAAACATCATGAACAAAGATGTGGAAATGAACATTTTAAGTTGAGGGGCAACGGAAATATTTCTCAACAAATGAATCAAGAATCCATTTGTATTCATTTAATAAATACTGGGGTTTTACTGAGTGTAAGCTATTGTTTAGTTGGAGCTTATATTTGAAGTCACTGTGTTTTCTATTTGTAAACAACATCTTAATAAATTGGTACCTATCTTCGTATAGAACTTCCTATATGTCTGCGTTAAAGTCTGCATTTTAAATTAGATCACCTCTTTTTTTAATATATATTTTTAACTTTCTTATTGATTAAGGTATTACATATGTGTCCTTAGCCACCCCCTTTTTAATATATTTTTATTTGTTTCTGAGGGAGAAAGGGAGAGGGAGAAAGAGATAGAAACATCAATGATGAGAGAGAATCATTGATCACCTCCAACATTATATTCAAATTTGGTGAAAAACTTTTATAACCGTTTTTACATGATTCAAAAACATGTTTGTCCCAATCATTTAGCTAAGTAAAATTAATAAAACAAATTATTCTTGCCTCTAGTGGAAGAGTTAGCAGAATTCTGACTTCTAAATTTTTCTTTTTCTTTCTTGGGATAGTGATCATATTCAATCCTCAAATTATGACATATGTGTGATACAATAAATTTTAGAAAGGCTGTGGTTAAAAATTTGGACTTTGGGGTAAGATCCAAGTTAGCTGTCTTCCTTCTCACCCTAACCTTGTGCAAGTCATTTCCAAGCTTCAGTTTGGAGAAATAGTATCAGTTTGGAGTTTGTCTGTGGAAACCTCAAATTAACAATGACTTAAACTTATAAAATTTTATTATCATACATAAAAGTCCAGGGAACAGTAAGTAATTCAACCACAGTTCCATAAATGCTTCAGAAAACCCATGCTCCTTCAAGCTTTCTGCTCTGCCATCTACAAGAGGGAGAGGCAGTCATTATTCAACCAGCAGGTAAATGGCACTCTTTCCTCTTACATAGACTTCTGTGTTCTCCAGTCTCCACAAGAGACTGAGAAATGTGTTCTTCTGAGTGAACTACTAAACTTTGAGGTTCTAGAAGCAAGACAAAAGAGTATGGGTATTGGGGTAACAATCGACAGTCACTGCCATAGGATTGTTTTTAAAATAATACATATTGCCTGGCTGGTGTGGTTCATTGGTTGAACCAAGAGGTCATGGTTTGATTCCCAGTCGGCATACACTAGGATGTAGGCTCAATCCCCAGTATAGGGTGTTCAGGAGGCAGCCAATCAATGATTCTCTCTCATCATTAATGTTTCTATCTCTCCTTCTCCCTTCCTCTCTGAAATCATTAAAAATATATTAAAAAAATAATAATATATGTAAAGCACAGCACAAAAGCCAAACTCAGAGAAAAGCAAAAGAAAGCACTATTGTATTCGTAATTAATGAACTTCAAACTTGTAACTGAACAAGTGTACTTATCTTTTTTTAATTATTATTGATTTCAGAGAGGAAGGGAGAGGAAGAGAGAAATAGAAACGTCAATGATGAGAGAGAATCATTGATTGGCTGCCTCCTGCATGCCCCCTACTGGGGATTGAGCCTGCAACCCAGGCATGTGCCCCTGACCAGAATCAAACCCGGGGTCCCTTCAGTCCGCAGGCCAATGCTCTATCCACTGAACCACACCAGCCAGGGCTGTATTTATTTTTTTCTCCCCTACAGGACACTAAAATAACAGTGCAGAGTTTGAAATTTAAAAAGCATAACCCCACAGTGACAAAAAGAATATGAGAAGCAACCTCAAGTGAAAAGAGATGGCAATAAAATTGAGAAAACTGGAAAACAGATGGAGGAGTAGCAACTGACTTAACTGAAAAAACTAAAATCTAAGTGTCTGCAAGGAGGAAAGTTAAGAAGCAAGCTGATTCATGCTGCAAAAATCCAGAAAAGCTCAGAACTGCAGGCTAGGTATCTTGAAGATGAAGCAGGTATGGCAGGAAGTTTGTATTAGAAGTCAGTGTACCCGAATAACTCCTCCCTCATGCAGCTGCGTCTCCCTAACCAGCAGAAAACTTGAAGTTTACTCTTAAGACGCTGAACCAGACTAACCCTGGATTCAGGAACAGTCAGCACAACTGAGGGCAGAGATGCCAGAAAGAAAAATAATTAAGTAAATGTCTACATGTTGAAGGGCAAAATCGATAAAACATGGAAAATCGATTGATTCAAGTGAAAATACAACTCTTCACAATTGTACATCCCCCAGTGAAACTGCCAGTCTTATTCATGCAGTTTTCAATTAGCTTTTTTGTGACTCTCTTTTAAAAATGATCAATTAAGGATTATCAGGTTTTTAGGGAAAACTCTCTCATAAAATACAGAAGCCAAAATAATAATTTAAAAAAAAAAAAGTGTGGAGGGAAGAAAGAATATAGGGTCAATCAAAAGCAAAACAACAACAACAACAACAAAGACTTACTATCCTCCAAGAGACAGGAGAAAGTACTACATTTAAAAACAAAATGGTATTAAAAATGAGCACTTATTAGAAGACAAAGTTTGGAAATGAAAATCATGAAATTTTAAAAGTTGGACAGAAAGCTGGAAGGTAAAGTGGAAGGAATCTAGGAGAAAAAGGCCAAAAGGCAGAGATGGAAATAGTAAAGGTAAGAAATTAGAGTCTTCCCTCAGATATATGCTGATTCAACCTACAAATGAGAGTGAGTGCAGAAAGGAACAGGGTTAAACAGAAGGTAAGAAATCCAAGAAATAATATAAGAAATTCTAATGATTGGAAGACTTGATTTTAGATAGAAAGAGCCAGTGAGTGCTCAGCATGGAGATATTTTGAAATGCTGAGGCAAAGATTCTGAAAGCTTTCAAAGAGAGAAAAATACAGATAAAGGTATAGAAATCATGCTATGTGACTGTCAAAGGCAATACTGAAAGCTAGAAATCAATGGAATAAAGCCTTCAAAATGCTGTGGAAAATTATTTCTATACTCTATGTAATCTATAGACTTATATATTTGTCAATAAATTTCAGGGGAAGAAAAAAGGCTTTCCAGACATGAAATCCTTAAAAAAAAATTTTACCAATGCACCTTTCCTAGGAAGCTCCTGGAAGATGTGCTCTATTAATATAAGGGAATAAACCAATAAGAAAGAAAACATCATTCAAGGAAAAGAAGGGACCCAACACAGCAGAGAAGCAAAGGGGTCTCGGGATGATGGCGAAGGGAGGTTGTAGGTCAGTTCTCCAACTGGCCTCGAGAGTAGCATGACAAACTCCAAGAAAGAGCAAAATGGGCAGATGATCTGATGCATTTAACCATACTGAGGGCGTTTTCCTTGCGTGCAGGGAGCTGGGGAATGAATTAGAGACACATCAATAAATTTAGCAAATGAAGAGACTAGACAGTTATTAATTCCAAGGAAAACCAAGTGTAAAAGAAAAAGCTATGTTACACATTTCATGGCTCAGCTCAAAATAATAATTGCATGGTTATATGGTTGCAACATTGCATATTGATTTAAGCAAAAATTGTTGTGTTGGCCCTACTGAGAGAATGGGAGGAAGGAAACAGATGTTTTGGGAAGAGATGGGGAAGCAGTGTGTAAGAGAGATAAATTTTTATACTCTCCAGTAGGTTGTCAGTAGGTTATTTTTAAAACCATAGAACCCAGAAACAGGAATATAAGATACTAGTTTGATATGTGTAGGGTAAATACAGAAGAAAAAAAGCAGCATAAAGCATTGAGACTAATTGGCTCTGGGGTCTAGGAATTGAGGTAGAAGGTATTAGCCAATAAACCTGTTCACTTATTATTTTGATAAAAAAATAAATATTAGTTTTTAAGTGTGCTTCATTTTTGCAAAACCTTTTTCTTTGAAAACCAATTTAATACAACGTAGTGAGCATTTATTCAATGCCTATTATGTTAGATCATTGTATGGGAAGAAACATGTAAAAATGGATGATTGTGAAACCAGAGCCTAATGTGATTACATGATTCTAAATGATGGATAAACACTGAGAAATCTAGGGGATGTGCCATCATTCCTGACTCGGGATTCTTGGGAGGCTGCAAAGTGGATAGAGTATTTGCACTGGGCTTCAAAGGATGAGAGGAATTTGAATGGGAGATTAAATGCCAGCTGTGGCCAGTGTTGTCCCACCATGACTGGAAAAGTAAATGTGTGAAGGAAAGAAGTCTGGGAGAGCTGCGGGAGGCTGTGTTGACTTCTCTGCCTTTCCTAGACATTTCTATTAGTCACTTTTTCCTGAGGATTTACTCCTCTCTGCCCTATCACTCAGACACTCTTAATTTTAGTATTCACTTTCCCATGCGGGGTTAGGTGGTGGTTCTCTCTCCTGGCACCCTATCCTGCCTCTTAAACTTTTGTTCTAATTTAGAGAAGGATAAGGGAAGAGAAAAGGAAATCTTGGTTTTACCTGGTCAAATGTAGATTTCTGAATGTAAAGATAGAAACTCTCTCTCCTGACCTCATAGGCAGCTAGATAGGGCTGTTACCTTTTTTTTGAGGTCCTGAGATTAAACACCCATTTGCGCAGTTTGAACATGATTCTCAGAACCCTCAAGAGTAATGTAGGACACATCTAATTGTTTGGAAAGAAATGTAATAATCTCATAACTGCAGAATAATTTATTCCTGTTATTTGTTAAAAGTGGTTTTGAGAAGTAATTGGGCAAGTAAGGGTTGGGGGGTGGGGTGTGCGTGTGTAACATCCTCCAAATTTAGGTTTTTGTGCTCTGGATTTGTTTTCTTTTATATTGTTGGGTCCGAAAGAGGAAAGACTGGCTTAGAACTAAATAGCAGAGCTAAACCATATGTTTTATACCAAATTAGAAACAGGTGAAGGTTGTTAAAATCTAGCAAGAGCTTACAAAAGCTTTAGGCTCAAGTTTGTATTAAAGGCAGGTGGTTATATGTACAATAAAAAGCAGTCACCAGCACACCAGCTTATTGATACATATGTGATTGATCTTTTTGGATAAAAACAAGGAAGAGTTAATAAATCACTGCACATAGCTATAAAGATGTTTGGGCTTGAAAGCCTGGCCCTGTAAGAGCAAATGTGGACCCTGAAGGAAATTTATGAAGCATAGATCCTTTTAGCTTTACTTAACAGCTAACATCTGACTGACCCAGGGGGACCATGGAAATTTATTGCTGGGCCATTCAAATATTTAAGCTGTTGTGTGATGTAGAACAGGTAACGATTAGCCCAATGACAAATATGAGGCTATAAAATAAAATGAGATTTCGATGACTTGTAAGTACTTGTCAGAGGTCAGCTCCAAATGACTGGTCAGAAATGGGAAAAACTTGTTGATAATTAGAGGAGATTGATTATGACAACTTAGATGTTAGCATTGCTTTCTGTCAGATCAATGATCCCTAGAGATTCCTCCTCCTGTGAAATCCATACGTAAACAGAATAACTGTAGGGACCTCTAAATTGTATTTTTGTGCTCTGAAATTGGGTAAAATGATGAGTTGAGGAGATTCCTTTTGCAATTTCATAAGTGAAATATGTCTTTCTCATATGTATTCTGAATATGTGGAATTCCTAGACAGCATATTCATTCCAGAAAAGCAGCTTAGTTAATTTGTGTATATGATTTTGAGCTTTGACATCTAGAAAGCAGGCAGAAGTTTTTAGGCTTTCTGATGATGACCTAAAATTAACCTATAAAATGTATGCAGTTAACAGATTTATGCACACACTTACTTAAAAATCAATGTGGTAAAGTTAAGTGGTTATTTCACAAACTTGTGGATTTATTTCCAAATCTTTTATTTGCTTTTGTTTATATAAGTTCCAAGAGTAAGAAATATATATAATACTGTTACTAGGACTTTAGAAGTTACATTTTGGGCTTTAATGAGTGCTGTAGTAATTGGTGTTGAGAATCTCTGCCTTTTTGCTTAACGCTAAACCCAAAATGCTGTCATATAAAAACTACATTTGGTGTTTTTTAAGGTGCCAGCTTATCAAATCAGTTGATGAATTTGCTAGTAATTTGGTTAATGAATGTCTGATTTATAGGATGAAGAAATCCCACAAAGTCTTATAGAAATGTTGAATAGTGGAATTTACAAAATAATACCAATTTACGAAATGGAATTATTGGGGGAAGGGCATGGTATAGAATTAATCATTAGGTTAGGAGTCAAACAGGCATGGGTTGGAATTCTGGCTTCACCACTCCATCTATACATTCACTTCTTTCTCCATTCTACAAATAAATATGTTCTAGACATTGTGTGCTAGGAACCGGGATACAGTATTAATAAGATTTAGGCTCATAGTTTTTTTCTTGTTGAAGATACTACAAAGGAATAGACAAGCAGACGCTACTGAAAGTGAAGGGTTCTGAGAGAACTCATGGGAGAGGACTAACTAACCCAAACTCAGGGCAGGGCTGAAGTGGAGTGCAATGGGCTTAGAGGTTGTGGTTGAGTATTAGGAAAGACTGTGTGACCATGACCACCTCAGGAATGGTGCCTCTACAGCTGCCTGTGTTGTATGGATGATGTGTGCTAAGTGCAATACATAATGCATAATAGATACTCAGTAAATACAATCCATCACCAATGTCCTTGTCCTTGCTATTGTTTGGGCCGGCTCACTGACTCCTTTACTCCAGTTCTAAAGGGTGCCTACTGTATTCTTGTAACTGTGCTGGGTCTTAAATTTTGTTTGTTTAATTTTTATTGCAGTCCTGAAAGATTGATATTATTAAACCCATTTTAAAGATGCAGAAACAGGTACACATTAGTTTACAGTACAAGTTAGTAGCAAAGCTGAGCCTATGCGTCTCTCACCTCAAAGTTAATTTACTACACATAAATCCTCTTCTACTTTTCTCTTCTGCCCCCCTCCCCGAAATTGGTATTATAATTAAATAAATAATCGTTACAAAGGACTGAGTACCTATTATGTTCTCAGCATTGATAAGGAAGTGATTTACAGAGAATATTAGGTGCACTGATAGGTTTAAGCAAACCGGTGTGATCTGCACACATTGTGACGTTGTCTTCGGAAATTTGGGATGGTGAATGGTGTTTCTTCTAAATTCATGTTCCAGGTGGAGGCGTCTTCTGGCATTACCAAGTATGCAAGGTGTGTGCGCCTTGCACGCTTCATTGTAGGGTTTTGTTTTGTTTTGTTGACGTTCACAGGTTTGTGTGGGAAGCAGGTGCTGTTAAACCCGGGCAAGTCCAGGACGGCTGTTAATGTTGTGGAGTGTGAGTTTGACTGACTTGGCAGAATTTTTGTTTTACAAAATTGACTATTAAAAAAAGACATGGTTTCCATCCTTTGATTTCACTCTGTTCACTGAAATTAGCCTGTGACTATTTTTCAACACTTACCAAAGGGTATGGAAAAACTGGAAGGTTTCTACAAGGAAATTGATATTGAATTCTTTAACAGTTTCCACAACCTTGCAACTTACCAAGTTTTAAAAAAATGGGAATTATTTTTAACTTCCTAAGTGAAATTATTTGGAATTTTATTTCCTTGAAATTCCGTTCTCTTTTTAGTACAGTGCTGTCTAAAGAACTATATTTAATATTGGCAAGGAGAATGATCTGATGTAAATCTTTTCACTACATGTTCTCCTTTAAAAACTTGAGGTGGCATCTTATTACCTATCATCTCAACTCTCTCTTTCCTTCCCACAAAGGAGGGGGAATTCACTCTTCTTATTTCTCTATAAAAACTTCGGCCACTCTCTACCCATGAATTATTGTTTTTTGTTAGCTGTTTCTCCTCTGGTCTATTCTCTCTCTCCTGTCTTCCCTCCTAGATCTTTCCTCTGTGCTTTCTGAAACCCTCTTCAATGATAACATACACATCCTCAGCCTCTTCTTCCCTATATAACTGTGTATGCAACCATGATAAATAACTATAGTATACGACTAGATGTAAGTATAAAATACCTGGTTCACCTACAGTATCCCTTACCCTGGACCCTTCTCAAGGGGAGACTGTTTCTTTCTTTCTTTCTTTTTAATCCTCATTAGAGGATATGTTTTATTTATTTATTTATTTCAGAGAGAGCGGGGAAGGGAGAGTGAAAGAGAGAGAAACATTGATGTGAGAGAGAAACATTGACCCTACATGCCCTGACCAGGAATCAAATCTGCAACCTTTTGGCGTATGGGATGATGCTCCAACCCACTGGGCCACCCAGCTAGGGCATGGGGAGACTGTTCTTGTCTTAACTTCCCACACCTTTGGGTCTAGGGCAGATAATACCCTCTTTGTTTCTCAGCGTCTACTTAAAATACTTTCTCTGGCATGTACCTAATATTTTTGGCACTTGCAGTGGATCATTTTTAACATCTCTTTCTATATATGATAAAATTATTTTCAGTAAAAATCATGAAATTAAACAAGTAATAATCACCAAAAAAACCTCAAAGCGTAAAATTTTCTTTTATTGAAAAATATGGTGTGTGTTTTTTTTTGTTGAACACAATTTTCTGTGTTCATCTTCAATGAACAATTTTAAAGGTTTATATTTCACTGTTCAAGGCTGACTTCAAACATTTTTGTATCTGAATAACCTTAGCTAAAACTATATGCCAGAAAAGACATTAACTCAGAAAAGTAGAATTGCACATTGCCGTTACTGCTTATTTTGAATCTACTGCTTAAACATGGGAATATGTGGTACCAAACAGTTTGGAGACACAAACTATGCCCAAAGCCAGATTGGAATATTTCAAACCATTTGAAACTTAGTAAGAACTGAGGTGTGTAGGTCAGACCACTTTGTTGGGCTGACTGTATAACTGGGAGTTCCGTAAATTCACTTGCATTTAGATAAAGTGTTTATTAGAGTACTCATATGAAAACATCCTAATCTGAAGCTTATAATGTATGTTGAAATGAAATAGTCACAGCAGCAGTTGTTTAGAACTTAGGCCAACAAAACATTTTTTCTGGAGAAATATTTTATCACTGGCATTGTTTAGATTTGTTGTTTCACAGTGGTAATTAAAAAAAAGATCAATTTTTTGTTGTTGTTTATTCTCACCCAAGGATATCTTTCCATTGATTTTTAGAGAGAGTGAAAGAGAGAGAAAAAGACAGAGAGCAACATCGGTGTGAGAAAAACACACAAATTGGTTGCCTCCTGCAGGAACCCTATCCAGGGCCCAGGCTGGGGAGGAGCCTGCAACTAAGGTACGTGCCCTCGACTGGAATCAAACCTGGGACCCTTTGTTCCTCAGGCCAACGCTCTATCCACTGAGCCAAACTGGCTAGGATAAAAAAAAAAAAAAGATGAATTTTTAATCAAAAGGTATTTTAAAAATCTCTACAGAGAATGTATAGACTGTTGCCATCATCCTGCCCTTGGTAGGCCACTGTCGTTAGCTCTTCTACCCTAGTAGCTTCACACTTACAGGCTCTCTTTCGTCAGTGATCTAAACATCCTACCCCTGTACTCCCTCTTCTTATTGAATTTATTGAGGGGACACTAGTTAACCAGATTATACAGGTCTCAGGTACACAGTTCTACAATGCATCATTTGTACACTGTTGTGTGTTCACTACCCCAAGCCAAGTCTCCCTACCATTTATCCCCTCTATACTTAGCCCTTCTCCACAGCTCTTCCCTTACCACCCTCCCGCCACTGGCAGTCACCACACTGGTGTCTGTGTCATGAGTTTTTCTTTCTTTCTTTGCTCAATCCTCTTATCCCATCATTCTCCCTCTAACCCACTTATTTGCTGAAAAATATCAAACAGTTGGTCCCAACCAGATGGTTCAGTTGGTTGGACTATCATCCCATACACCAGAACAGTTGTGGGTTCGATTTCCAGTCCAGGCACATGTAAGAGGCAACTGATTGATGTTTCTCTCTCCTATCGATGTCTCTCTCAGAAGAGGGAAAAAAAATCAATAAACATATCCTTGGGTGAGGGATAAAAAGATTAAATAGTTGGGTAGCACTCTAAACTTACAATCCTCTACTTCAGTTGGACTGATACATCCTAGATATCTGGTTCTCCTGGAACATGACTATCTTAAACCTTCTCTCCTTCCCCACTCCCAGAACAAAAGGGAAAACTTATATTCTTGATAAATCACCTCATTTCTGACTTTATAGAAAAAATAGAAGCTGTCAGATGGTAATACCTTAATCTTCCACCAAAGCACCTCAAAACCTTTTATAGTTATCTTCATTATCTTCAAAATGCCTTGTAGTCCCTCCACCCTGACCCAGCCCTGCAGTCTTTCAGCTGGGTCTCCTGAAAGTACATCTATAGAATCAATAACTCCTATATCTTCTGGCTCTTCTCAGAGAACTCAGCCTGTCTCTTGCCCTATCTGAACCTGAATTTCCTTGAGGACCCATTTCTCCTGAAGCCTTACCATTGGCAGCTATTAATTTTCTTATATGTAGGTGTTCAGATTGAGGAGTTGAGCTTATGATTTTCTTGCTCCTCGTTGCTTTTCCTAGACTCTTCTCCGCTCTATTGGTAGAGCAGACATACAAAAGCCCTATTCCTTTGAGACATATGCCTTTCAACTATACCACTCTTTCACATACCAATCTCTCAGTTATAACCCTTTTCTCATAATGTGTTTTTGGCAACAGAAGTAACAGGGAATACAAGAAAGACAGTCTTTCTGGCTACTTAAAGTCTTGTTATTATGGATGACATTAACACACAAGTGGATGATTCATCCAACACCTGGCCTCTTATTTTCTTGATCTTTGTCACCAGTGACCTCTTGCATTCCATTGTTTTTATTTACTCCAATGGTTACACTCTGAATCATGTCATCGTGTCAGTCCACATCTAAAATCCGGCATCTTTCAGCCTGTTTGTTCAGCCACTTGCTCATTGTTTCTCTGGGTGACCTTCAGACCCTACTCCCTTTATCCAGTTTAGATTTTATGACCTGTTATTTTTGTTACACCTTTGTCTTGCCCACTGTGACTTTTTGTCACCTTTATAGCCCTGCTGCCCATTTTCTGTTTACCTGCTGTTCCCCAAGCAGATGTCACACAAAGTATCATTATAAACTCATGATTAATAACCACTTCTGAGCTCTCGATAGTGCTCAAAAGCTCTCGTGCATTTATTTGTTCAAGTTGTTCTACCATTTGATCAACCCTCCATCCAGTTGGGCAGAGCAAACCATTGAGTTATCTATGATCCTTCCCTCTCCATCATCTTTCACTTCCAGTGTATAACCAAATCTTATGATTTTATCTCCTGGAAGACTTCCAAATTAGTCTCCTTTTTCCCATTTCTAGTACCACCACCTTAGTCCAAGCCACCATGATCTCTCACCTAGATTACTGCAACAAGCTAGTCTCACCTTCTCTAAATCATTCTCCACTGTAATCAGCATAATTTTTTCAAAATGCAAATCTATCATTGTCAGCAAAGATGAAAGAGAAGGGGTTCATTTAAGAAGGAAGGTATCAGATGCAAATCTGAGCACGTTATTCCTTTGTTTAAAATCCTTCCTTTTTTCTTTTTTTTTTCTTTTTTAGGAACTGACATGGTCCAGAAGGCCCTACATAATCTACCCTTCTGTCAGCTTCATCTCTTGCACAAGCCCCCTCAGTCCAACGATACTGTTCTTTGATTTCTTGACGGAGCGTACTTCCTCCTGCCATGGGGCCTTCACATAGGCTGCTTCCTTTCATGGGAACGAACATTCCTTCGTCTCTGAGATCTCAGCTAAGGTGTCGCTTTCTCTCAGAAGTCTTCTCTGATTCTCAGTCTTGTCTGCCTCTTTTCTAGAATAGTGTTCCTTTCCTTCAGAGAGAATTTATAAGTTATATATTTGCTAGTATGATTATGTGAGCAATGTCTGTCTACTGGATTCTGCTATATTATCTGTGTTTGTCCACCCTTATTATATCTCTACCATCTGGCACCATACGTAGCGCATAGTGAAAATTTGTTGAATAAATAAACTGGCTCATTTTCTTTCATCCTTCGTGTTGTATTAGTGTTGTCCCACCTACCATCTAAGGCAGTTCTTGCACTTTCACTCTCACCCATAGGATGAAGAGCCTGTCCCCTCTCACCTTCTCAGGACATTTTTTCTGCTATGCTTCACTATGTCCCTCCAGTTACTGAGCTCTCCTTTCTAAGCCAGACTTCTCGTCATCTCCATTTGCTCACTCCCAGTCACTCCTGAACTCATTGCAGTCTTCCTTCATCTCCCAAAACTTCATTTAAACTTGTGTTTACCATTTTACCAAAGCTGCCTACCAATGAACTCATGTAATTACAGGCAATAGACATGTTTTCATGTCTGTTTGGCTTGACCTGTCAGCAACATTTGACTACTGATGATATCTTCCTTCTTAAATTAACACTTTCTCTGAGTTTTTCTGGTGAGACACTTGGTTTCTCTCAAATCTTTCTGACCATTCCTTTTCTGGCTTTTCATGTCCTGATCCCTTGTTGATATTCTCAAAGCTCTGAAACAGCCCTCTAAACTCTGGCTTCTTTAAGCCACCTCATTCATACCTATGGCTTCAGCTTCCATCTAAATTTTTATAATTCTTTAGTTGATACTTTCACCCCAAATTCCTCTACTAACTTTACATATAATAAACTTTATATAATAAATATATATAATATACGTGTTTAATATATACAACTGCTCTCTATTTCAGTTCATAGACACTAAGATATGCCTAGTCACTCAATAGAAAAACCAAAGCATCATCTTTGACTCCTCCCTCTTTGCCACTATCAGAACCAATATATCTCAAAGCCCTGTCACTTCTACCCACAAATTATAGCTCAGATCTGTTCATATATGTCCCACCTCATTGCTGGAATTGTAATAAAACCCATCACTATTCTGGCCTAAAGCATTGAAGCGATCTTCTAACCAAGTTTTGTTCCCCTTTATGTATGGCACTGTAGCAAGAGTGGTCTTTAAGAAACCCCAATCCTGGCACTTCCATGCTTAAAAAATCTTTAATTACCCTCACATTGTCCTAAGATTGTATTCTAGATAGATGTCTGTGGTATAGAGGAACTTGCACAGTCAGGTCCCTGCTGACCTCTCCAGCCTAATCTTTTAGCACTGAGCCCTCATACTATATTCCTCACTCCAGTCCCTAGCAATTCATTCTAATGTCACCTGTACTTTTATTCAAGTTAAGATGACAACAACTCCATTGTGTCTGTTGCTTAAGCTGAAAAACTTTGGAGTTATCTTTGACTTCTCCACCTCTCAGACCTCATATGAGATCTGTCAACTAATCACATTGGTTTTGTATTCAAAACTAGAGGCCTGGTGCACAAAAATTTGTGCACTGGTGGGGGAGAGGGGTGTCCCTCAGTCTTGCCTGTGCCCTCTCAAAGTCTGGGACCCCTCAGGGGATGTCCACCTGACAGGTATCTGGGATTTATTTAACTTCTATAATTGAAACTTTGTTCGAAGCCTGAGTTGCCCCTGGCAACCCAAGGTCCCAGCCCAGCAGGTATCTGGGGTTTGTTTATCTTCTATAATTGAAACTTTGTAGCCTTGAGTAGAGCTCAGGGCCTACAGGGCCCTGGCTTCCTCTATTGCCCGGGGCAACTCCAGCTCCATGGCTGCCGCCATCTTAGTTGAGTTAATTTGCATATTTGCTCCTGATTGGTTGGTGGGTGTGGCTTGTGGGTGTAATGGAGTGAGGGTCAAATTGCATATTACTATTTTATTAGATTAGATACGAGAATTCCCCCACTTCTCCCTACTCCACTGCTGCCATCTGGTTTAAACCACCCTCTTCTCTTGCCTAGATTTTTGTAGTAGCCTCTTCCTGTTAACTTTATTGCTGCCCAGTAATTTTTTCTCAGAGTAGCCAGTGTCCATGTCCTTCCTCCTTTCAGAATCCTCAGAGCTTCCTCCCCTTTCAGAGTAAAAGCCAAAGTCCTTGCTGTGACCTACAAGACCTGCGCAATCAGAACCCGTTAACCTTGCTGACTTTACTCCTTTCCCTTTTCCCACTCACTCTGCTCCAGCCATTCCCCATCTTGTCTGCCTCTGGCCTGCCTTATGGTTTCATGCATTATCATCAACTTGCAATGAGTTCGAGGTAAAGCTTTAGTGATATGCAACTTAGTAGGAAAATGTGAGAGTCTTTTTCTTCAGACAAAGGGAAGCACCGGTACCTTTTACTCTGCCAGGTGGAATGAAAGAGAGGTGGGCATTTCCAGGAAGTGAGCAGAGGCAGAGGGAGGTGAACCTTGTGTGTCCAGGAGCATAAATCAGGCAGACAGGTTGGATCAGTTAGGCCTTGAAAGCGAGGCAGAGACACTGACTGATAAGAAGCAGGGCTGAGAAGTGACCAAAAAAGGTCTTAAATAATAATACTGGTTTCTAGTGAATAGAGGACAGGAATGCTGCTAACCATCTACAGTACACAGAACAACAAAGAATTTTCCGGAGTGGCAGTGAGAATGGAGAGATAAGCTTGTTTCACAGGAAAAATAATTTGTTGACTTGGTGAATCACCACACATGTAAAAAGCAAAGAAGGCAGGTGAAATGGAATGTCACTCGGGGCCTGAGTAACTGATAAAAGTTGTGGTGGAAAACTAATAGGGACAGGAAAAGTGTGTTGAGCTTGAAGTGAAGTCATAGCCTCAGAGCATATTGACTATGTATTGTGACCTTTTTTCTACTACTGTGGGCAGAAGTCATCTTACTACGCATAATAAAATTTAAAATTGCCCTAATTGAACCTTCGGCTCTAATTATTCTTTAGATTTGTTTTAATGTTACATATATACCTTGTGGTTCTTTCTATAAGAAGTCCCAATTTAATCTAATAAAAGAGTAATATGCAAATTAACCATCACTCCAAGACACCTAAGTCACGCCCCCAGCCAAGCCACGCCCCCAGCCAATCAGAGTGGCTGTATGCAAATTAACCCAGCCAAGATGGAGGCCGGCAGCCACGGAGCTAGAGCAAACAGGAGGCTTTCATTACAACTGCCTGCCTAGGCCGACTGGGTCTCTGCTCAAGGCAACAATATTTCAATTATAGAAGCCACGGAGCTGAAACAAACAGGAGGCTTCTTGCCTGCCTAGGCCTCCGCTTAAGGCAACAAAGTTTCAATTATAGAAGAGAAATAAACCCTAGAAACCTGATTCCAGCCATCCTCGTTGGGACATTGGGTCAATGGGAACTGTGGGCAGCCTGAAAACGGCCCTCAGCCCCTCATCCAGGCTGGCCAGGCATGCCAGCAGGTGGACATCCCCCAAGGGGTCACAGACTGCGGGAGGGCACAGGCCAGGCTGAGGGACCTCCCCCCCACCCCCCGAGTGCACAAATTTTTGTGCACCCGGCCCCTAGTGAAGTAATAAAGCCAGTGTTGTGAAATCTCTTTTTTCCAGAATTCAGAGGCTTTATTTTCAATGCATGCCTATCTCAATGTGCTCTTTTGACATTTGAAACACTTTCTGTATTTAGAATTTGAAAATGGAGATATTTATGCATTTGGACAGCTATGCAAATAGTCTACATGTGATGGTTTCTACAAAGTGCAAAGCTTTAGGGCTTTAGTAGATTTCTTCCAAAGTGCCCAGTGTTGTTAGTTCTTCCAATTGGCTAGTTTCTTTGCAACTACCCAACACAAATTTAATGATTCTTTCACCCTGTGAAAGCCTGGTGTTGTACTTTGCTTATCCTGAATTTGCTTTGCTATAATTTTCATGCATCTCAGTTTAGAACTGAAGCACATATCATAGTTTATGTGTTACTGCTTCCGTTAAATACAAACCTGTTATCTTCCCGATGGGTGTACAAAGCATTTGGTGTTCCTTTAGTTCAGAATAAAAACAGTTCACAATCTTGCTCACTCTCCAGTTCCTGTGCATTTACAGCACAACAGATTTACCTTTTGGACACTATGTAATCAGCAACTTTTGGGAATTCAATATAAAGCTTTTAAATTTGGTTTCCTTCTATTTTCCCTAGAAAAACATTATCCCCCAGGCTTTATGTGATATACCTTTTCCTCAGGCAGTTGAAATTCGGAATCTAGTAATTGTCATCTGCCATTCATTTCAGTAAGATAATTTTATTCTTGAGAATAATTATAAATTGCAAAACTAAATAAGGTGGCGTTTTTTTCTTGACCCTATCTATGTTGTGAAGGATCTCGAATAGTGAAATCTATTCGAGAGGGTATAACGTAGGCTTGGTCTTGAGAATTGGAAAAAGATGACTAAGTAGGTATCTGTACCCTTTTTTCTCCATTTGCAAGAGTAGGAAAAGGGAAATAGTGAGGGAAACCTATTCCCTAAAATAACTCATTATCTTTATTTATAAAGATCCACAGATCTAATGCTTTTGTTGCTTCTGTGAGTCAGATTAAAATGGAATGTCTTAGGAGAACTCTATGGCATGAGTACATTGCTATGGAGACATAACATGCAAATAGCCACCCCTGTGTATATGAATGAATTTTTAATGCATTTTCACTCATATTGGTACTGTTGATTTGACTGTACCTTAAATGAAACAAATTGTATAGATTGCTTTTACGTCTGATTTTTTTTCTTAATTTTCCTTTCTCATTTAGTGGTTGAGGTTTTGGGTCCAAGGTATTAGAGGAAAAATTTTCTAGGGTCTTGTTCTTAGGGTGATAAGGTTTGATATGTAAATATGGAACATAGCGGCCTCAACTCCTTGGGGTTAGTAAGCCACTTTTAATATATTAATCCCCTGTTGCGTGACCTATTTAGTTTTTTCTTTGAAACAAAGCAGCCACTGTTCTGATTCGACTAATGTAATGAAGATACTAAGATAATAGGTTGCAAAACTATTACTAAGTGATTTGGTCCAAGTATTTAGATGTTTATGCTGTATCCAAGAAATTCCCACCTTCGTCAATAACCTTGAGGTTGTTTTACTCAAGTTTATGAAAATTCTGATCCTACTTTACCTTTTCTAGGTTTCCATTATACCCCAAAGGAGGGGAGAAATTGCAATTTGATTACGGTGTCTATCTTCTGAACAAAAATATAGCACAAGTAAGTAATTCCTCTTCACTCCTTTCCTACTTTCTGCATACACTCTGCTTCTTTGGATTGTAAACCCTCTTTGTTTTTAAATAAGCACTACAGTTGACTGTTTTATTTAACCAGGTACAGTGTTCATGCAAAGTTCATTTTTGGCGACAGCCTTATTCTGTGCCATTATAAATACTAACGTGAAGCAATGGGTACGAATTGGAATCCTCCTGCTAAACTCAGGAGCCCATTTCTGGGTTGTTACTGCGAGTAAACTGTACTTGAATGTGGACTTTACAACCCCTTTCCTCCGCAGCTGACCAGTAATAGCTTCCTTCTCCTAGACCACTTCTAGGTACTGACTTTGCATTGGAAATTGTTTATGGAGTAAAAGTTTAGTGGCTTTGGCAAGTCCTTCGTGGTCTCCTCACCTTAGTATCCAGGGCCAGAAAGAAAAGACCAAGCACATGGTCCTTCCAGCCTATCTTGGGTTTTTGTGGTTCTCTCGACACCACACCGGTTCACCTCTCATCTAAATAATGTCTTTCACGTGCCCTGGAGAGACTAGCACACTTGCCTGGGTTTGCGTTTTCCACGCAGCGTTTCTGTAGCACACTTGGCTCTACTTGAAGAGGTAGACTTCCAGAAATGTCCTCGGGTACAGGAAGGTCAGCTTCAGTGCTCTGGTTTTCTTTGGACATCCTTCCAATTGGAAGAGAACATGGGTGAGTATCCAGGGTTTGGTTGTTATTGAAATAAATTATAAACTGTATCCTCACATCTCTCCATTTAATAGCAACAATAAGGTTCATAATTTTTTTATTTATGTGAGCCAAAATTGCCTTTTATCTATGTGTAGCTAAAGATTCACCACACAATTCCCTGAGTGATTCCTGGTAGGTCTAAAATTATTCCTTCATCTTTGCCTTTTCTCACCTCATTCAGTCTCAGTTTAGTGTTTTCTTTTCTACTTTGTTTTTGATTAAGATTTTTATCCTTTTCTACCATTGGATAACATTCCTAGTTTGAGGTCCTCAGTGAAAACCTCACACGCATTGCCCTCAGTCACACTGCTTTCATTGTCACTGCCACTCCAGGCAGGCAGCCTTGCTCACAGTCTCTGGCCTGTGACTCATCTTTCCATTCTTCCCACAACTGATGCTTTCCCTCCTTTTTGGCAGAAAAGTATCTCAGTCTAAGAAACAGGACTTTCATTTCAAGGCTGCCAAACTCACACTACTGATCACAGTTGTCATACTGTGGAAAGGCAGTGCTGAGACAGAACTGGTCAAGAACTGACCAGAATAAGGGTGCATTAAGGAAGAAGAGCTCTGAGTAAATTCGGGGACATGGATCCTGGGGTCCAGAGTCCGGCAGTCAGCGTATCAGTAACGTTGGCCTTGTTGAGTAGAACTGAGTTCTGACCGAGTTCAGGGGTTCTTCTCTTACCCCATTTTCTTTTTCTTGCTCTAAGTACCTAGGCCCTAGGTTAGAAGTCTGTTGGAAGATTCCAGGTGCAACCCACTCCTAATTAAAGCGAGAGCCAAAATGCCTGGATTTCCTCATAAATCCCAGCTTCACACACACACATGTACACACACATGCATGCATGCACACTCTTAGTTCTTTCTTCTTAGGACCCAATAGGAATGCCAAGAGTTGGTATAAAGAGATTCTAAGAATAGCCCAGCTTGTTTTGAAAACAGGACCCAGATGGAGGCTGATTGTGTGCATGGAAAATTGGGTGAAATCAGCCCTTCACATCAGACTCTTAGTATCTGTTTGGTCCTCACTTGGGAGCACTTCCCAAGTAGCCTCTGACTTTATTCTTAACTGAACCAAGGCCACAAGTATGTTGAGCTAACTTTATTCATCTGTTTAAAAAATGGATCACTTCTAGTAATTTTGTATCATCTGTAACTTTATACTCTTTTTGAAAATGAGAGGTTACACTTGTGTTTTTGTTTAAGATTCGTAGGTTAACCACTGTGTTTTCTTTATAGCTATTGTGGCAGTTTTAAAAGGAGAGGACAATAAACTTCTTATAAACATACTTCCTTAGGTTTCAGAGTTCATTCAGGAAGCTCCTTTCTTAGCATTTTGAAAGAAACCTTTAGCAAATTTATGACCTTTAACCTTTCTTTGCTTCATCTCTTTTTTTCACCTTACTATTTCTTGGGAATGTTTCATTCTGTCTTCGGCCTTTCTACCATCACTTCATTACATTTCAACTTATAGCAAATCAAAGAAGCACTAATTATCACAGCTGCTAGCCAGGCAGTATATCAGTAAGGTATTTCTAACTTTTATTTTCTCTCCATATATCCCAATACATGTTGTCAAAGGGAGGTTTGTCTGTTGAGCCAGTCTCATTTATACCCCATCTCTAGAGATGCGAACAAATCATACCATGAAAACGGCCCCACCTCAGTAATCTGTAAGCCGCGTCAGTGGAGGTGGATGAAAGCACTGGCATGTGTTAAGGTGCCAGAGAAGAAGCAGTGAAGTCATTTAATACTGAATCCATAGCTCGGTTAAGGATTTGAATGAATAGTCAATAGGACCTTTCATCACAAGCAGAAGTAGTAGTAAAATCACTTTTTTGGTAGAGGAAATGACAGAATTTAGTAATATTTGTTACTTCAGTATTTGGGATCAGTCCAGCCCAAGTTTTGAAAGCACAAGCTTAGAAAGACAGGCCTTCAAGTAGAAATCCTAAAGTGTTGTTTGAAGAGCTGAGAGGATTAGTGAGGCCTGCTTGCCCTCTTCCTGTCATTGCTGTCTGAAGGTGTGTGTGTGCTGGTGTGGTGTTGCAAGTGCAGAAAGCAAAATGGCTCGTTTTTAGCACCATTTGCTAATATTTTTCAAGTCTCAGCCCTTTGTCTGGAAATAGCACTCTTTGTTGGTCAGCATTTAACACTTTATGAATGGGCCTGGCAAAATTCAGGTGCAGTGTAATTAACATTGACTTAAAAAACCAGATCCTGCCATAACTGTCAGTGAATTTTTATAAGTATGTTAGAATTTGTGTATAGCTTTTAGTTCCCAAAGCATAAAAAGTAGTAACTAACAAAATTACAATACTTTTATCTTACATTTATGGAGATCTTTATAGTTTATGATACACATACATATATATTCATGTGGCCCTGTCATCACCCTACAAAGTGAAAAGGACAGCTAATAAATGAATTTGAAAACAGAATAGCTTTTGACATCCATCACTCCAGTGCAATATCACATAATCTGATGAATACTTCCTTGTTTTTTATATTTTCATCCTAAGCCTGCACAAAATCAAAAAAGGTGAATTTCCCAAATAGAAAAGAAACTGAATATCCATTTTGCACGTTATAAGATTTTTGTGAGTAAGCACAATGCTTGAAACACTACAAATTCTCAAAGGATATTTTAATATGAATGAATTGTGATGTAGCACCAGCACATGGCTAAGAAACTGAGTTTCAGAAAACTTGTGACTTGCTTAAGATTGATGAATTGGTTGATTCAACAATTATTTGTTAAGCATCGGTGTGCTCAATATAGGGTGCGGCAAAAGTAGGTTTACAGTTGTGAGTATGTGAAACAGTTTTACTCTTGTGTTGTTATTTACTAATTATTGTATTATTTTCTATATTAACAACTATAAATCTACTTTGGCCCCAGCCTATATGTACTGAGTTAGGTCTCAACTGATAGAGCAGTGAATGAAACACCCAAGATCCCTTCCTCATAAGTAAGGTAAGCACAAAAGGACAAATATTGTATGATTTTACTTCTATGAATTATCTAGAATAAGTAAATTCATAAAGGTCAGAAGTAGATTAGAGGTTACTAAGGGCTGGGGAAAAGGGGAAGTGAAAGAGTTATTAATTAATACTATGGTTTCTATTTGGGATGGTTTAAAATTTTTGGAAATAGTCGTGATGGTGGTACAGCATTGTGAATTAATGCCACTGATTTATACATTTAAAAATGGCTAAAATGACAAACTTTATTAAAAATTAATTTTAAAATAATTTAATATACCCCAAACATTGAAGCACACACTTGAAATGAGTGAATTGTATGGTATCTATCTAGTATAATAAAAGAGAAACGTGCAAATTGACCATTACCACCAGCCAATCAGAGCGGCTGTATGCAAATTAACCCGGCCAACAGCCATGGAGCTAGAGTAAACCAAAGGCTTCTGTTGCAACTGCCTGCCTAGGCTGGCTGAGCCTCTGCTCACGGCCATGCCCACCAGCCAATCAGAGCGGCTGTATGCAAATTAACCCAGCCAAGATGGAGGCTGGCAGGGCAGCTCTGCACTGGGAGCCTCCACGGCCGGCCGGCATAGCTGTGCCAGGTGTGTCAGCTCAGTGGGAGGGGGTTCTGGCCTGGGGCCTCCTCGGGGCGTCCAGGAGCAGCTGCCCTGGGTCTGCTGCCTAGCTCAGAGGGGGTTCTGGCCTGGGAGCCTCCGAGGAGTATCCAGGAGCGCCTGTCCTGGGTGCACTGCCTGGCTCCACCCCCTGGGGTTCTCCCCAGGGCATGCAGGAGCACGGGGCCTCTGCAGGGTGTGCAGGAGCAGCCGTCCTGGGTCTGCTGCCTGGCTTTGCCCCCCAGAGGCCTCTGCGGGACATCCAGGAACGCCTGTCCTGGGTCCACTGCCTGGCTCTGCCCTGGGGGCCTCCGCAGGGTGTCCAGGAACACCCGTCCAGGGTCCGCTACCTTCATCCGCCCCCCAGGGGCCTCCACAGGGCGTGCGGGAGCGTCTGCTGCACAGTGCGGAGAATCCAAAGCCAGTTCACTGCCCAGCTCCACCCCAGATTTGTTTGCTCAGCAGCAGGGCCCCACCGAGGGATTCTGCACCAGCGTCCGCCCCTGGCTTGCCACCCAACTCTGTGCCAGGTGTGTCCCCTCAGCGGTGTGGGCCCACCAGGCGTGTGCAATCGTGGGTCCTCTGGTGGGAAACATCCAGGCCTGCACTCACCAGCCTTCCCACCCCCTAGTGCACAAACCCTGAAGGGGCTGTGGGCAGCCTGAAGATGGCTCTCAGCCCCTCACTCAGGCTGGCCAGGCATGCCAGCAGGTGGACATCCCCCCCAAGGTGTCCCAGACTGCAAGAGGGCACAGGCTGGGCTGAGGGACCCCCACCCCCTGAGTGCACAAATTTTTGTGCACCAGGCCCCTAGTATATATATATAAGCCAAGCAACTGGAACAAACAGAACGACTGGAATGACCTGTCTCTGTGACACGCATCTGCGCGTCCAACCAGCCTGGCCAACCAGCCTGATGGGGGCAGTGCTGGCCAGCCAACCTCCCGCGGCCCCTCACCCTAGCCAGCCTGGCCGGCCCCAATAGGCCAATCGGGGCAGGCTGAGCGGACCCCACCTGTGCACGAAATTGTGCACCAGCCCTCTAGTATGATGATATTTCAGTAAAGCTGTTTATTTGTTTTTAAAAAGTCCCTGCTTTATTAAGCTTATAATCTAATGGAAAGAGAGAGACAATAAGCAAAATCATGTTAGGCAGTTATAAATGCTGTGATAGAAATTAACTAGGTGATATAACAGTAAACAACTAGAGTGGGATCTACTTTAGATAAAGTTTTCAAATAAACCTTATTGAAGAAGTGATAATTGAGCTAAAACATGGAGATGACAAGGAAGCAGACATACAAAGAGCTAGGAAACAGTGAGTTTCTTATAGGCATGGAGACAGGTAATACAAAGGCCCTGAGGTAGGAAAGAACTTGATGTGTTTAAGTAACCAACTAATGTGGTAGGTAATTAAGAGGAGAGATAGTTAGGGAGTATATCATACTAGTATAAAGACCTTAGAGATTATAGAAAAGAGTTTGAATTTTATTCTAAATATGAAAGGAAGCCAATGAATAATTTCAGCAACAAAGTGGTGTGATTTATTTTTTTCAAAGATCACTCTAGCTGCTCTAATGGATCACAGAGGACTAGAATGAAAGCAAAGTCACCACTTAACAGACTATTTCAAAAGACCAGATGAGCCCTAGCCAGTTTGGCTCAGCGGATAGAGCGTCAGCATGCGGACTCAAGGGTCCCAGGTTTGATTCCAGTCAAGGGCATGTACCTTGGTTGCGAGCACATCCCCAGTAGGGGGTGTGCAGGAGGCAGCTGATTGATGTTTCTCTTTCATCGATGTTTCTAACTCTCTATCCCTCTCCCTTCCTCTCTGTAAAAAAACTAATAAAATGGTTTTTTTTTTAAAAAAAGACCAGATGAGGGTGGATAGTTGCTTGGACTGGGATAGTAGTGATAGAGATGGAGAGAAGTGAAAAGATTTAAAATATGTTATGAATGCTAAACATCACTATTCTTCAGGGAAATGCAAATCAAACTGACATTGAGATATCATCTACACCTGTTAGAATAACTATTATAAAAAGACAAGAAATAACAAGTGTTGATGCAGATGGAGAGAAAAGGAACCCTTATGCACTGTTGATGGGAGTGTAAATTAGTGCAGCTACTATGGAAATTCCTCAAGAAATTAAAAATAGAACTATATATTCCTGTAATTCTATTTATGAGTATTTGCCCAAAAGAAATGAAAACACTAACTTGAAAATATATCTGCACTCTCCCCCAGCCCCCATTTCTTGCATCATTATTTACAACTAGGGGCCCGGTACACAAAAATTTGTGCACTTGGGAGGTCCCTCAGCCTGGCCTGTGCCCTCTTGCAGTCTGGGACCCCTCAGGGTATGTCCACCTGCTGGCATGCCTGGCAAGCCTGGGTGATGGGCTGAGGGCTGTTTTCAGGCTGCCCACAGTCCCTTCAGGTTTTGGGTCCTTAGTGGGATACCTGGCTAGCCTGGGTGCGGGGCTGAGGACTGTTTTTAGGCTTTCAGGCTGCCCACAGCTCCCATTGACCCAACGTCCCAGCAAGGCTGGCTGGAATCAGGTTTCTGGGTTTATTTATCTTCTATAATTGAAACACTGTTGCTTTAAGCCAAGGCCTAGGCAGGTAACAAAGTCTCCTGTTTGCTTCAGCTCCGTGGCTTCTATAATTGAAACAGTGTTGCCTTAGTAGAGGCCCAGCCAGCCTAGGCAGACAGTTTCCTTCATCACTGGTGCAATGGAAGCCTCCTGTTTGCTTCAGCTCTGTGGCTTCTATAATTGCAACTATGTTGCCTTGAGCAGAGAGAGGACCAGCTGTCCTAGGCAGACACTTTACTCCTGGTGCAATGGAAGCCTCCTATTTGCTCTAGTTCTGTGGTGGTTGGCCTCCATCTTGGCTGGATTAATTTGCATACAGCCACTCTGATTGGCTGGTGGGCATGGCTTGGCTGGTGAGCGTGGTTTAGGCATCCCAGAGAAACAGTCAATTTCAATATTACTCTTTTATTAGAGTAGATAGTCAAGAGATGGAAACAACCCAGGTGCCCACCAATGGATAAATGAATAAAGAAAATGTGAAATATATAATATTCCACTGTATGTATATGTATACAGCCATAAAAATTAATGAAATCTTGCCATTTGCAACAACATAGATAGACCTTGAAGATGTTAAGTAAGTGAAGTAAGTCACACAAAGAAAGACAAATACTGTGTGATCTCAGTGGAATCTTAAAACAAAAACTGACTACAGATACAAAGAACATGTTTGGTGATTGCCAGAGGCAGGGGGTGAATAGGTGGCCTAAATGGGTGAAGGTGGTCAAAAGGTACAAACTTCAGGTATGTAATAAGTCCTGGGAATGTAATGGATAGCTTGGTGATTATGGTTAATAATACTTTATTGTATATTTAAAGTTGCTAAGAGTATATCTTAAAAGTTCTCATCACAAGAAAAAAATTGTAGCTGTGTGTTATAATGGATGTTAACTAGACCTATTGTAGTGATTATTTTATAATATATATGTAAATCAAATGTGGTACATCTGAAACTAACAATGTTATATGTCAATTATATCTTAATAGAAATTAATAAAATTACATTATGGGAGATGAGCTAATGGATTGAATTGGGAGATGAGGAAAAAGGAGTAATCAAGAATGACTCAGGTTTTGTGTATGAACAACTGGAGGATGAAAATGCCGTTTAGACAACTCTAAAAAGCTGGGGTTAAGGCCAGGTGTTTTGTTATGCTTTTTTTTCAATGTGTTTATTTTGTGGGAGTGTGGAGTTACTGGTTTGTGTATGTTTTTTTAAGATGGAAAGTATCAGTTCATGTTTATATGCTTATGAGACTGATCAAATAAAGAGATATTACCAATATAAGATTTTTTTAAAAAGGGACACTTGAAAGGGTAGAGTCTTTGAGAAGGGATGAGGAAATAGGATACAGAACATAAGTAAACATGTTGACATAAAATAGGGAAAGGAGATACTTTCAACCAACTTACAGTTTTACAAAAAGCTGGTTTTAAGAATTTCCTTGATGAAGCAGTAAAAATTAGTAATTATATTAAATCTTGATCTTAGCACAATCTTTTTAATATTCTGAGTGATGGTAAGTGACATAAATATACATAAAGCACTTCTGCTATATGAAGTCTAATGGTTGTTTTAAGGAAAAGCCCTTGGGCAATTGAGTTGCTAACTAAACTGGTTTTTCATGGGACACCATCTTTACTTGAAAGAATGACTGATAGACAGTCAACAAACTGTACAGACTTAGGTAGATGATAAACTTTAAAAATTTTAAAAATATATCGTTTTGTTGATTTCAGAGAGGAAGGGAAAGGGAGAGAGAGATTATTTTATAATATATATAAACATCAATGATGAAAATCATTGATTGGCTGCCTCCTGCACACCCGCTACTGGATTGAGTCTAAAACCTGAGCATGTGCCCTTGACCAGAATTGAACCTGGGACCCTTCAGTCCTCAGGCTGATGCTCTCTCTACTGAGCCAAACCGGTTAGGGCTAAAATTTAAGATTTTTAATGAAAATTAATATTTTGGAAAACTTTCATTTGTCCTATAAGATTGACGGCTTCCCACTCCTTAAATATGTTTTTGATGAGGTCGGTAGTGATTTTTAACAACTGTGATTTTTAAATGTTTCATAATGAATATGTCAGCATTTAAAATCTTCATGACTCAGTGAGCCAATATTTTCCAAGTGACCAACGTATGATGCTATGAAATCATGGACAGGTAAAGTGCTCTTCAAAGTGCTAAATACGATGTAGAAGTATGTTCTGTTTTCAGAATGACCTTGTTACTAACCTTTAAGAAAATACTGTTTGGTGAGTTTAGGGTATCAGAGAAGAATAGCCACAGTTATCTGAAAAGGCTATAAAATACTCCTTTCCTTTCTAACTACATACTTATATGAGGTGGAATTTTCTTACAAAACAACATATGGTAACAAAATGAATGCAGACGAATACATAAGAATCCAGCTGTCGTCTGTTAAGGCAGACATTGGAAAAGAGACTTACAAAAATTTAAAACAAATGTCCCTCATCTCTCTAAGTTTCTTTTTTTGGAAAATCTGCCTACTTTTTATTAAAAATACTTATATTAGCAAGTAATAGATTTCTGTTGTTATATTAAAATGAATTAATAAATATTTTTAAATTTTCTGAATTTTAACTTCTAACATATTATATAATGACCCACATAAACAAAAGCTCTTGGAGATCCTCAGTAATTTTAAGGGATCTTGAGACCAAAAGGTTTGAGAAGTGCTGTCCTAGAGAATGGCCATCTAGATTTCCTGTGAAACACTTCATTTCAATAAACCAAGACACACGTGTCAGTTACCCTCATGTGGAAACACTGGATAAGTGACTTACCAGTTTGAATTCTGGTAATACCGTGCAGTACAAGTCATCAGGACATTAGTGGATTCTTCCCTGTTGCTCTTGCCTTTTCTTGAACCAGCCCCTCTTCTTTCCTTGAAAGCTCAGGGGCTTAAGAGCAATGCTTTGTGGATACAGTTTATAAATTCTAATGATGATTTACATTTATAGCCTATATAATAAAAACCTAATATGCAAATTGACCAAACAGCAGAACAAGCAGTGGAACAGTCACTATGATGTGCACTGACCACCAAGAGGCAGATGCTCAATGCAGGAGCTGCCCCCAGCCCACATGCCCCAGGCCAGCCAATGTGGATGCCAGCGGGCCCGCCCCCCCATCACCCCACCAGTTGCCCCTCATGTTGGCCCTGATTGCCAGCCAGGCCTAGGGACTCTACCCATGCACGAATTTCGTGCACCAGACCTCTAGTTGAATATAATAGTTTTTTGTATATTTTTAGTTCTGTGTATCATTTCATACTCTGTGAAGTATGATAACCAAGTCTGTCTTTAGAGATAAAAATTGAGCTGCTGCTATGTTTACTGCTTCTATGACAAGCTATCATGGCAAACAGAATTCAAGAAAAATCTTTTGAGGTCAAATCCAGCTATATCTAACTGATATTGTTTTCTTTCTTTTTTCTTCCTTTTCCTCCTCTCCTCTCCCCTCTCCTTCCCTCCCTTCCCCTTCATTCCACACCCCTTCCTTTCCTTCCTTCCTTCCTTCCTTCCTTCCTTCCTTCCTTCCTTCCTTCCTTCCTTCCTTCCATTTGTATCTTATTACAATCCTATGAGTGGTTAGAGCACAGACAGTTATTTGCCTTTTACAGATGAGACCCTGAGACCATGAGTTAAGTAGAATAACTAAGATTAGAATCCAGGGGACTTCATAACCTTTCTTCCTTTTCCTGTTACCTCTTTCCCATTAAGTTATTTTAAGACTTCATAGAAAGTAAAAGTAGTTTCAATTTCCAGAAAACAGTTGGAAACCTCTGTTCTGCCAAGGACGTGGTCTTTCTCTAAAATTTGACTACTCACGGGGCTCACAGTGCACAGCTATTTAGAAGGGATCAATGCCAGCTTACACCCAGCAGCTTAAATTCATGCATATTTCTTCAACAGACAGTCCAGTATATATGACACATGAGGAGAAAATGCCTTTTATTTCTTCTTTTTGGAATCAAGAATAAAAATGCCAATGATATTTTAATAGTGTCCCCCACTGCCTACATCATTTTCTAGTTATGTAGTAGAAACTATTTTTAAGTCCTATATATCTTTTTAAAAAACAGTTTACTGATATATAATTCATATACCATAAAACTCACCCATTTGAAATGTACAGTTCAATGGTTTTGAGTGTATTCATTTAGTTGTGCAGCTATCACCACAGTCAATGTTAGAATATTTTCATAACCCTAAAAATAAACCCTATACCCATTAGCAGGCACTCGACATTCCCCAAGACCTCTATCCCTTGGTAGCTACCATTCTACTTTCTGTTTCTATATATTTGCATATTCTGGACATTTCATATAAATGGAACCATAAAATATTGGCTTCTTTCACTTACTAGGGTTCAGGGTATCTGTGTTTTAGCATGTATCAGTCACTTCTTTTCATTGCCAAATCATCTTGGCAATTTGAAGTTTTATATGGCTATACCACATTTTATTCATCTATTATACTTTTGCCTAATGTGTTATTTATACTTTTGCCTAATGTGAATAATACTGCTATGAACATTCATGTACCAATTTTTGTGGGGATGTATGTTTGTATTACTCTTGGGGATATATCTAATAGTGGAATTGCTGAGCCATATACTATTAGAGGCCCAGTGCATGAAATTCCTGCACAGGTAGGGTCCTAACAGCTGCTGGCCGCTGGCCAGGGCCTCACTTCCCCTGGCTGCCTGCCGCCACTGGCCAGGGTGGGGCAGGCTGGGGGGAAGGGTCACGGGCAATTGGCCAGTTGGCTCCACCCCTTGGTCAAACTCCTGGTCCAGGGAACAATTTGCATATTTGGCTCTTATTATATAGGATGTTTAATATTTTGAGGAATTGCCAGATTGTTTTCTGAAACAGCTGCATCATTTTACATTTCCACCAGCAATGTATATTTCGATTTCTCTATGTCCTTGACAACACTTGTTATTTTCTGTGTTTTTTATTATAGCCACCCTACTGAATGTAAAGTGATGTCTCATTGTGGTTTTGATTTGAACTTCCCTAATGGCTAATGAGGTTCCTTTTTTATGTGCTTATTGGACATTTGTGTATGTTCTTTGGAGAAATGTCTATTCAGAACCTTTGCCCATTTTAAAAAATATATATTTTATTGATTTTTCACAGAGAGGAAGAGAGAGGAACAGAGAGTCAGAAACATCGATAAGAGAGAAACATCGATCAGCTGCCTCCTGCACATTCCCCACTGAGGATGTGCCTGCAACCAAGGTACATGCCCTTGACCGGAATCGAACCTGGGACCCTTCAGTCCGCAGGCAGATGCTCTATCCACTGAGCCAAACCGGTCAGGGCCCTTTGCCCATTTTTTAATTGGCTCATTCATCTTCATTGTTGCATTTTAAGATATAGCTATATAACCTAGACATACATCTCTTCTCAGATGTAGGGTTCACAAATATTTTCTTCTGTCCCACAGGTTGTCTTTCTCATTTTCCTGACAGTGTTCATTAAAACACAAAGGTTTTTAGTTTTGATGAAGTCCAATTTTACCTATTTTTTTCTATGTTTATGCTTTTGATGTCATATCTAAGAAAGTTTAGCCTAAATACTTTTAAAGTTTCTTCTGTGTTTTAGCTTATATGTTTAGATCTGTGATCCATTTTAAATTAATTTTTTTTTGGCATAGTGTAAGGAAGGAGTCCAACTTCATTCTTTTGCATGAAAATTACAGTTGTCCCAGAAAAAGAATGGTTGAAAAGACTGTTTTTTACCCATTGAATTGTCTTGGCACTCTTGTTGAAAGTTAATTAACTATAAAACGAGGGTTTGTTTCTAAACCCTATTCTTATGCTAGTACCACCCTGTATCTTTTTTATTTAAAGAATACTTTCCAAAAACAATAATAATATATGTCAATTGGAGAAAACTTTACAAGTACAAAAGAAGATAGAAGAACAGAATTTTTTAAATAGTCCACAGTCTCACCATTCACATTTGCCATCATTGGCCCCAACACCACACAGCTACCAGTTTTTCTACTTGGACCTGAATGTGGTCTGTGTGAACTCCCTGGGCATGTTTTGAGTATTCGATACATATTTATTGAAGGAAAGAATGGTGAATGAGTTAGGCAGGAGATTATTCTTAACTCCTTGAGGTTGATGGTTAATTAAGCTACTTCTATTTAGATATGTGTGTATTTAAATAGTTCTTTAAGTGTATATTGACTTATGTCTATTTAAGGCTTTAACTGAGGTAGAAAATTAGCATATATAGTTGTTTCCAAAAGTTCCATTCTGTAGTTACAGTGATAACATTACCTTCTTGTAATTGCAGGTAATTTGTTGTGTTCATTATTACTACATTTTTTAAGAACAATGTCAGCTACTAACTAATTTCTTAGACATTTTTAATGACATATTAAAAATGATCACTGTACACTTCAAATGCTGAGAGAGATAAATTGACAAGATAAAACAATTTGTTTATATCTCATTTGGACATTTCCCCCCACTTTAAATTGAAAATAGAAATCCAATGCCAAAAATATCTTTCCAAATGAAAAATAAAACAATTGTAACATACATTTATATAGCTTATTTTAGGTTCAGTGATCTTGCCCATATTATTTTATCCTTTAGTCTTTCTATTATTATCTCCATTTTACATTTAGATAAACTGAATCTCTAAAGAGTGAGTAAGGAAATTTAGATCCTAATCTTGCAACTTTTAAATTCAGGGGCCCATATTACTGGTTTCCTATTATCAGACAGAAAGAATCATATTAAACAATAGTTTTCCCTTTTATCTGTGGCTATCTTGGAGCTAAATATAAATTTGGCACCTTATTTGTTTTAGAATATTTGATAGCTTCTATCTTTTCATTTATCCTGGTTGTTTTAAAAGATTCACTTTAGTCTTTTTACTTTGCATATTTTAATATTTTAAGCTGGCATATAATTTTCTTCAACTTAAATAAACTGTTTATTCAGTAATGATGTTAGCCTTTTCCAAAGCACCACCATGCGGGACATTTTTTCCTGGGAGAAACTTATTTAAAGAATGTACCTCAACTGAAACAAAATATACAGTGCTTAGTTTAGAGAAGATTGACTATAAATTCTAAGTATATTTTTATGGTTAAGCTCATGAAATGAATTATGAGAAGTAATATATATATATATATATATATATATATATATATATATATGAAAAATGAATTTGGTTTCATTTTAATTGGCATCAAAGTGACTGTCATAGCTTAGACTTAATCTACTTAAGGGCATAAAGTTCAAAAAAGTGTTATATGTAAATTTTGGTACCTATTAGAGAAAAACAAGATGGGCAGACTTGGATTGCCAGGGAAAATAAAATTATTACCCCAGTTAATATAAATTTCTCAAGTAAAAGCCAAAATCCTAGAATAAAATGAGCTAAAATAAATTCAGCATAACTGAGTGTTTAAGAATAAGTTCTGTGGACCTAGACTACAAGGGTTCGGTTCTATCACTTTAGCTGTATGATTTTGGGTAAGTTACTTAATCTCCCTGTACCTCAGTATCCTTATCTATAAAATAAGGATAATAATAATTATTATTATGGGTATAATTCTTATTTCTATGAGGATTAAATAATATATGTAAAGCACTTAGAATAGTGCCTGGAACACAGTCTGTGCTAAGTAAGTGTTCCCTAAATAAATGAAATGCAAAGTGCAGTATAATCATTGTTATAAAGAAACTAGGGGCCCGGTACACAAAAATTTGTGCACTGGGGGGTGGGGGGGGGAGGGTCCCTCAGCCGGCCTATGCCCTCTCGCAGTCTGGGACCCCTCTGGGGATGTCCACCTGCTGGTGTGCTTGGCCAGCCTGGGTGAGGGGCTGAGGGCAGTTTTCAGGCTGGCCACAGCCCCTTCAGGGTTTAGGTCCCTACTAGGGTGCCTGGCCAGCCTGGGAGAGGGGCTGAGGGCTGTTTTCAGGCTGCCCACAGCTCCCATTGACCCTCGGGGCCATCTGCCTGGGAAGCGATCAGGTGGTCTCCCAGGATGGAGCCTCGGGGCTGGCCGGCTGGTCCCGCCCCCAGGCTCCTGCCTGGGAAGCGATTGGGTGGCCTCCCAGGACAGAGCCTCGGCCGGCGGCTGGTCCAGCCCTGGGCTTCCGCCTGGGAAGCCCCAGAGGCCCGTGTGTGTGTGTGTGTATGTGTGTGTGTGTGCCCCACAATGATCGATTCCAAGCCACAACCTCTTCCCGCCCTGCTCCTCCCACCCACAGCTTCAGCCACTGGCCTGCTTGCTCTTCCCATCCTGCGCTATGGCTGGAGCCTGTGTGCCGCTTCTCCCAGGCTGCAGCCTCCACCATCTTGGCTAGGCTAATCTGAATATAATCGCTCTGATTGGCTGGTGGGCGTGGCTTACCCATCCCGAAGAGACGGTTAATTTTAATATTACGCTTTTATTAGTTTAGAATACCATATTCCACCCTGGCCAGGTGGCTCTGTTCAATGTAGCATTGTCCCATACACCAAAAGATTGTGAGTTAGATTCCTGGTCAGGGCACATATCTAGGTTGCAGGTTAGAGCCCTGACCAGGGAGCATACAGGAGCCAACCAATCGATGTTTCTCTTTCACATCAGTGCTTCTCTCCCTCTCCCTCTCCCTCTCCCTCTCCCTCTCCCTCTCTCTAAAATAAATTTAAAATAAACGAAAAACAAATCCTCGTGTGAGGATTTTAAAAAAAGAAGAAATACCATGTTCCACAAATACAGAATGAGGTGAAGATGTGCAGAAATAGATTACAATTTAAATGTAAGTTAAGAATAAGTAAAGAAGGGGAGAAAGTTGCCTTTTTAGCTGTATCAGTGAAAGTACCAGGTATAGGAAGGAAACTATTCAGACAATTAAATCACTATCAGTGAGCCTTTAGTTTCTAGTTAAGGTAATATTTCTTTTTTTTCCTAAATAGGAATAACTTTTTTTCCATATAAATGATCCAATTACAGTATAAATTTGTTTTAAATATGGAAATGTATTAATGAAAAAAATTAAAACCTCTAGGGTTTCCACTACTCAGAGATAACCATTGTAATATTTTGGTTAATATCTATAAGTTAAATAGATAAAATTTTATATAAATGTTTTCATACTATGCTACCTTTTTTATTTAACTATATTGTAAAGATAGTTTCATATTCTTGATTATAGCTGTATAAAATCTTGTCTGCATTGCATTTTGTTCTATGGATGTACTGTAATTAATAGTTTCCTTGTTGTGGACATGTAGATTGTTTCCAGGATTTTTCTATTAACGAACAACATTGTAATGATAGGCATTCTTCTACTTAGATAATTGTACATGTTTTCGGTTATTTCCTTAGGATAAATATCTAATTTCTGGGTAAAAAAACAAACAAACATGCATTTTGAAGTTAGACATACCTGTTTCTCTACCCTCTTGCCAATATTGTGTGTTAGCAACCTTTTATTCTGTGTTCGTTTTTCTTTTTTGGTGTGTTGCCAACCTTTTATATATGAGAGAAGAAACATAACATCTCCACATTTTTATTTATAGCTCTTTGATTTTTAGTGAAACAATTCATATATTTATTTGCTGTTTCAAGCTTTTTTATGAATAACCAATACACTTTCATACCTTTTACAAAAATAAGTAGACTATAGAATCCACAAAATGATACAAGATCTAAGGAAATAATGCATAAGCTTTGCAACTAAGTATGAACAATTTGCTTAAGTGGTGGTCTGGTGTCAGTCTTTATTTCTCTGTTCTCACCTCCTTTCTTCCCCCATCCTCTCCAGGATTGTCAGTTCCCTTGCTGTGTAAAAGCAGCCATGGCAGTAGAGCAAAGGCTGGACTAAAGACAGCTTTTGGAAGAAGTTTCTAAACTCCCATCTCCCTCTGCCTGGCTCATTTATTCACTCTTTCCCTCCGCTTGGCACTGTTCATTTGCTATAAAATGTTTCTTTTCTTTCATCTAAATCCTATGACTGGTATGACTTTCTCTTTACTCTCTTGGTGTTTTTTCCTCCTGATTGATCACTGTGTATGTCAGGTGCTGGGTTGGACACTGGGGAGACAAAGATGAAAAGGACTTGGTTCCTAACCTTGGTAGCTAACCTTCTAGCCAGGGTGGCATTACAGTGTAGAGTGAGCTAATAATCAGATATGTGAAAATGTCTTTGGGAAGCATTCCTAAAGGAAATGTGCAAGCTGGGCCTCTAAAGCATCATGGTTTGCTCCTAGAGGAAGGGAAGGCACAGAATCCTTGGCAGAGGTACCAGTGGGAGCAAAGCTCAGGGGTGACTTACACACTGGGATCGGTCAGGGTCTCTCTCCTAGGCCTCTTGATGCTTCTGGGCAATAAAATCCTGCTGTCACCTCATCTGTGTTTATAGGCTATGACATATTACTCTTTTCTGGGACATTGCATTTTTAATCAGGTGGAATATTGCATTCCTAGATCATGTCCTCCAAATTTAGAAGTATTCTTTGTTTTGCTATTAGTAAACTTATTTTCAACTCATATGGTATATAGTCAGGCCATTTTAGGACTACATTAAAAAAATATGGTGTTATATATTCAAGGTATTAATACAAAAATTACAAATCTCTTCTATTCATCCTTATGAAAACAAAAACTGAGTCAGGCTTTGAGTCATCTGAATTATGCATGGTAGATTGGGTTTTGAGTATAAAACTTTTATCTCTTTTTCGTTATGTATTATACTAGTGGCCCAGTGCATGAAATTCGTGCACGTTAAAAGGGGATTAATTAGAGGAAATATTTTAATATTGCTATTTACCCTTTCTCTATAATGGAAGTTTCAGAGATTAAAGAAAATTAGTAAAACGTATATGAAAATCTTCCTCCTGTCAGAGTCTGGGGTGCACTATGGAATCCAGAGTCAAGTCTTCAACCACCCACGTGCACCTCAAAATCGCTCAAGACCCAAACCTGGCTCACCCCCCTTCATTGGGCTAGATCCAGACCTGGCCGGTCCCACCCTGTCAAGCCCTGCAGGTGGGGGGTGCAGCCTCAGGTCCTCTTGGTGCCAGGGCAGGGGGGCACGGCCTGAGGTCCCCCATCCAGCCCTGCTGGGCGGAAGGAGTGGCCTGTGATTCCCCAACCTGACGCCAGGGCAGGGGGCACAGCCTGAGGTCCCCTGGCCTGGTGCCAGGGTAGGGGGCTTGGCCTGAGGTCCCCTGGCCCAGCACCAGGGTAGAGGGCACACCTTGAGGGCCCCCGTCAAGTCCCACTGGGTGGGAGGCACAGCCTCAGGTCCCCTGGCCTGGAGCCAGGGTTGGGGGCATGACCTGAGGTTCCCCGGCATGGCACCAGGGAAGAGGGTGCAGCCTGAGTTCCTCTGGCCTGGTGCCAGGGTGGGGGGAGCAGCCTGATGTTTCCCGTCAAGCCCTGTGGGTGGAAGGCACGGCCTGAGGTCCCTGTCAAGCCCCATGCAGGAGGTGTGTGGGCCCGCAGTCTCAGGTCTCTGCTGATTGCTCCTTAAGGCTCGTTATGGGAACTTAGCCTCAGCTGTGGGTGCAAATTGACCGGCGTGACAGACAATTTGCATATTCCCTCTTTATTATATTATATAGTACACAGGTAATAATAATGTCTATAGCCTAGCATTGGGAGGTCCCAGGTCACTTTTCCTTATAATCTCCCATAACCTGTGAAGTATAGAATTACTGCTGTCCTCTGTCTTAATAGAGAAACAAAGGTTTCAAGAAATTAAGTGCATACCCTCAAGGTCACACAGACCTTAAGTAGTAGAGCCAAAACTTGAACCTAGATATTCTAATTCAAAACTCAGGGTCTCTAGTTTTTAGTACAGGATAGCACAGTTGATTTGAAATTCTAGATTTTGTAACTTTTAATGAGACTGTATCTTGCTAATTCATCCTTTTTAAAAAGAGAGAAAAGACAGTTACTCTCTCTAACCAGCCCACAGTTATTTGGATAGACCCAAATTATAGTTCTATATTTACAGTAGCTTTGTAGATACTTGTATAGGTGTCAGTTTAAAAGATGTATAGATTATAAACTCAGATGAGCACTTTACATTTAAGTAGCTTGGGTAGATACGATGGACGGAATGAAATTTTGTCATCCATAGACCCCAAAAATATTTAATGGAGAGATAGTGAAACCAACAAACATGAATGACATCAACAATTAGATGTTTTGGTGTTCTATTGCATCTCTTTGAACTTGCCAGTTGATACGTTGGGCAAGTGGCTTCTTTCTGCTGGGCCTACTCTTTTCATCTAAAGAACGAAGTGGTTGAGCTTGATGTACCCTAATAGTCTTTAAACCTGTGCTTCTTAACTATGCCACGCATGTTTCAGTCTGTTCCTTTTTTTTTTTTTTAAATCATGACCTTCAAGTATTTTTGCTTACTACAACATCAGAAAAATTTAAGATTCTCTAAGATCCTACTTGCAAACAGTATGCTATGTCAGTGATTGGTTTCTAGAAAATAAGCAGAGATTTATAGAATACCATGCTAGGTAAATAACGGTCAATATGAGTCCAATGCATATGGACTGGTATGAAATAATAACAACAGCATACATTTATGCACGCCTTTATAATGGTGCTTTTACACAAAAAGCTCAAGAGTGATTCTCACAATTTCTTCTCTGAAGTAGATTTTATAAGAATTTTCACCTTCAATTTAGTAATTCTTCTTAGGAACTCTATCAGAAGGAAATAATTCTGACTTTCTGAAAACAGTTAAAAGAGCTTTATCGTAACTGAAAATCGCTGTTATCCAGGGGTAGGTTAAATAAACTGAGGAGCATCCACAGCCATTAAAACAGTTATAAAGTTAGGTAACAGCATAGAAACACATCTGTTATTGTGGAGAAAGGAGGATTTGGAGTTGGATACAAAGTATAATTACAGTTATTAAAATAAAAATGTTAAAGGCACCAAGCAAACATTTACTATTTATTAGGGGGAGAAATACTACCCAGATGTATGTCAAATTATGATTATATGTTCATGCTGTGGGATTTTTGGGTAGTCTTTCTACTTATCTTTTATTTCTGATTGTTTTATTGAGTACATATGCTTTTCTAATAAAATGTATGTATGCATATAAAATAATTTTTTTCAAATAAAGATGAGGTCTAGTGAGGTTTCTTAACACTCTCAAAATGGTACAAATGTTTCATGGTGAACTTGGGACTAGAAACCATGTGCCTTAATCATTGGCCTGGCCTGTGAGAATCGGGCCTAAACCGGCTCTCGACGGGAATCCCCCGAGGGGTCCAGGATTGTGAGAGGGTGCAGGCCAGGCTGAGGGGCCCCACATGGGCACGATCAGGGAGGGACCACGGGAGGGCTCCAGGGCGTGTCCGGCCTGTCTCACCCAGTCGCTATTGGCCGGACCCCAGCAGCAAACTAACCTACCGGTCAAAGCGTCTGCCCCCTGGTGGTCAGTGCACGGCATAGTGACTGTTTGAAGGGTCAAATGGTCAGACACTTAGCATATTAAGCTTTATTATATAGGATTATATAGGATGCCAGCAGATGTAAAGGTTCCAACGTTAAAGAGGTTGCCTAGCAATATTTTTTTCTGGATAGTGTGTAGTTCCCCTTCGATATTCATTAGTTCTGACTAAAATTAACAAAATAAAAATCTTCCTCCTTCCATCATGAGTAGGTTTTAGGGCAGTACAATGTGGTTAGGAGCACAAGCACAAATGGACATGAGTTCAGCTCCTGGTTCAATGTTGCCACTTGATAACAGTGACTTTGTATAAGAAATTTCTCTCTAGGCCTTCATGCTCTTATTTATATAACTAGGGGCCCGGTGCACAAAAATTTGTGCACTCGGCAGGGGTTGGGGGGGTACTTAATCCCTGCCTGTGCTCTCTCACAGTTTGGGACCCTGGAATCCATTGGGGCACACAGCACACACAGAGGGCACACCTCCCTGTGTGCTGTGTGCCCCGCACCGATTTCCAGGCCTCAGCCTCAGGGGCGGAGCTGGCTTGGAC
>PVJC01006310.1:0-55457 GCA_004026665.1 Murina feae | reverse complement strand
TATAATTGATACTGTTCCTTGAAGGCCTGGGGTAATTGATACACTGTTCCTTTAAGGCAGCCTTCTAACTACTAACGAAGCCTCCTCTGCCTCACCTCGCAGCGTCTATAATGAAACAATTGTTACTTTTACTGGTTAGGCCAGAGCTGCTCTTTCCTTCAGCTCCGGAGGATTCTATGATTGTTACAATGTTTCAAAAAGCTGTGTTTTGCTAGAGGCAGTTTAATCGGAGCTGAGCTGAGGGGCTCAGCTTCACTTTTCCTCCTGCCGCAATGGAAAGGGCTGTTTACTCAGGTCCATGAGTGGCAGCCGCCATGTTGGCTGGGCTAATTTGCATACAGCCACTCTGATTGGCTGGTGGGCATGGCTTACCCTGTCTCGGAGAAATGGTTAATTTTAATATTTCGCTTTTATTAATTTAGATATTAAAAAGCATAGGTTTTTAGGTTGATTTAGTCTCTTATGTCATTTATAAGCTACCTAACCATATTTATGTGTCACAGTGGCAGATATTTGAGGAAAAGCTTAGTCTATATGCTAAGCTTGAAACTTGCTTCTTAAGTTAGACAGAGACACATTGCTTGAATACTGTCCTGGATAGTTTGAAAAATCAATACCTATGGTATAGTAAAAACAACAACTCTGAATTATTCACCACCATAGTACACTAGAAGCATCCAGATATGTGAGATAAGGTCAGGAGGAAAGTAGAAGAATTACACAGTAGTACCTGAGGCCCCAACTCAATTTTTCCACAAAATGAAGATTGACAATTCACCTCCTGGTGAAAAATAAATTCTCAGCAATTAGGGACACTTGAGAACAGACTTGAATAAAAAAGGAAAGAAAAAAAAAGATGGGATGTATCTGTGATTCATCCCTGAGCAGGTGAAAGAGGAACCATGGATGACAAAAAGACTACATGTGTGTGAGTGAGATGCAGTAACAGAGGCACTGAGTGAGGTCTTGTTACAGAAGACCAAAGAAATACCAAGCACACTTCTGAGAGAAAGGGTGGGATCCCGTTTATTAACACTAGTGGACTCCAGGAATAATTTCCAAATCAGAGTGAAGAAGAAACACACAGAGGGCTTCACTTTTATAACCTTCTGGGGTCTTTGTCTTACAGATATGGTTCCACCCCCTTTCATGGGCTTACAGGATGGCCCCCAGGTGTTGAGGTCCCCAGGCCATATCCAGTGATCTGTCCTGGGGCCAGTGATAAAGACCTCCTCCCCCCACCCCCCAACCCCCCAACCCCTGCAACCCCACCAGGGCAGTGCACTGTTCACAGTTTTTATGGCCTGACTTGCCTTGCAAGACCAGTTTCCTCCTCAATCTGAGTTCTAACCAGGATTCTTCTCAGCAGCAGAACTGTAGTTAACATTTAATCCCAGATAATGTGAATTGAGATTCTTTTCTTTCTTATGAGACTCACAGTTAAGGTCCCAAAGAAGAATAAAAGGTGCTACATATCTTTCATTTTAAGTTCGCCTAGCCATCACCAGCTCTGGGCAGTCATCTTTTGTTGGATTGATTAGAAGATAGAATTGACCCACTCTCCATGACCCCAGCAAACATAGGGCTGAACCAGAAAAAACAAATTCTGCCTAAGAGATGCCATTTTCCTAGAGAAAATGCTTATCTTCCTGCAAACCAGTGGAGGGGATGAATTTCAAGAAAATCACTCACTCCTATGAGATGGGGACACTGTCATTTCACTCACTTCCTGTTAAGTCTGCTTTGCTGGTGACCTTGCCTAGTACCCCTTTTGCTGCCAAAGCAGCCACAAAAAAATTAATCAGAGACCATGAGACTGAGAGTCTGAAGCAAAACAAAAAGCATTCTCACCACTTGTCCTGAGACCAATATATAAATTCTTATTGAAGATTGAAAAATAGTTGGGTTTCACCTGTCAGCCATAACCCATTCATTATGTCTACCTGCGAGGTGACAGGGCTCTGACAGCATGAGACCAAGGGATAGGCTCTCTGAGAGGGGACAAAAGAGAGGATGGGAGGGGACAGACGGTGGAAAGAGCCCTCTGAAAAGCTTACTCATATGACCCAAAAGAAAGTCACCCAAAGCACATTGATGGCCATGGAGATAACAAGAGAAACAGCAACAACCCAAGACAAAGGTTGTAATCTGTCCAATCCAGTACCCATCCTCCTCCTTCCCTTCCTCAGTATCTGCAACATTTAACAAACTGTTACTTAGAAGAGGGGAAGGGGTCACAGGAAATCTGGCCAACCCCTGTCTATTCCCCACACCATACACTTCACTCCAAAAACACAGCCCTAGCCTGTGCTGAGGAAGGAGACAACAAGAGCTTTAATCAGGGTTGAAATTGTCATTTAAAATGAAATCTTGTGTATGAGAATAACACTCTTCTAATAACTTAACGTGACAGGAAAATCAAGGGTTCAGTCCAAGATGTGATTAAAGGAAATATTACCCATCAGGACAGGGGAGTGACACAGCACAGTTGGGGAGCAGTTTTTGAAAACAACAAAACTATTTCATGTTCATACCCAATGAGCTGAGACATTCCAGTAAACATCAATATCACTTTCCAAAACCTGTATAATGTTAAATTGAAACTGGGACAAGTGACGCTGAATGATCATTCACTCAGCTTGGGTTCTTAGCAAATTTTACGGAGGAGTGTTTGCTTGAGAGGAGTTGTCTTGTTTCTGCGGCCTGGATTGTTGAAGTAGCAAATAAGCAATGGACGAGGGCATTTGAGCGGAGGATCTGGGCTTTGGCTGAATGGCTCATCATGTTGTCTATTAAAAAATCACAATTTGCAGTCAATTTACTACCACAGAGAGAAACATTAGAGAAAAGCTTAATGTCTCAGGCTGAACTGGAGCCATAATTCAATGATTTCCTATCAATAATAATTCTACTCTCACCCATCAACCTGGAGCAATTTGTTACCACTCTTCTCACTTTCTCTTCACAGGCGCGGCTGGGTCTGGATGACCTTGTTAGAGATTGGGATTTATTTTTATTAAAAGGACCAGGAACCATAGGACTTCAGGGCAGCATCTATGTCAGATAGAGGTTTGTGATTATGGATGGTTCAAAATGGATCATGCCAGATTTGACTTCTAGAGAAGCAGGGAAATAGCTTTTAAAACCCACAGGGAGCACCAAGAGGAAGTCTGCATTATGACCAGGCAATCCAGGTATTCTTGTCAGCTCTCCTCAAACCCTCTCCAGGTTTGGAAAAGCCCAGGTAGTGGGAGGACTGGAAAGAGGAAAAGGGAAGAACAAAGCCCCTATTCTAGGCGGTGAATGCTCTGGATCCCCCAAAACATAGGGGAAGCAGAGGGAGTCATAAAGCAAGGGTATAGAGTGAGGAATCTCAAGTTTAAATATGAGGCAAAAAGGTATGTGTGTCTGAGGTGTTCTTGCTATTACAGCGTTTATAGTGATAACCTACAGAACTTGTTTCGGTGCTTAGTGTGTGTTTTTGCACAGTTGCACTCTTAAATGCACATACAGAGACACAGTTACATGCACAGATGTGCACCTAGCATCCCCCCCCACACACACACACACTTGTGGTGCTGTCATTATAAACAACAGGCACATATCCACCTTTCTCTTTGTTCCAATAAAAGTTAGTCTTTGCAATCAGGAAAATGGTTGAAATACTCAGTCCAGAGAACCAGCTGAGAGAACTGGCGGTATATTATCCCCAGTGACCTTTTATGTTATTTGCTGATGCTTTGTTCTTAATTCCCTTTTCTCTCTACTGTCTGCTGTGATGCTGAACAGTGTTGCAATATTAACAGTCAATATCAGCCTTGGTTTGTAGCTGACTTTCCCATATCCTCCTGGGTTTTAGTGACTAGATGAGCAATTGATAGCACATGCCTGGACTGACTGATGAGGACAGTGGCCTTACATGTCTGTGGAAACCGTAAAACAAAGTGACCAGGGCAGGAATCATAGATCTGTTGTCTGACATCACAGTCTCTGAATTTTCTTTACTGGCTGCTATGTGGAGACCAAGCCCTAGTTCTTTGATGATTACCAAGCAGGGAAAGAAGAGTATTAACCAAGACAATTACCTTATTTCAGTTTTATATTCACTGATGTGTATAGTAGTTCTATTGTAAAAAGTACCCTTTGGGTAACTATTATATGTCTCCTCCTGTTTAAAAGAGAGGCATTTGGATTTCGGTTGTACTTTTGGAAAATCCATCCATAGGAAAGATGGACATAAAAGAAGAAGAAATTTTATTTAAATATGAAGAAAACACAACACGTCCATTCAGATTTAGATAGAAAAAGAAGTCTGTGCTGTAGAGACATATCTAGAATGGTATAATTACTTGGACACGCCAGTCTAGTTTATATTGTCAGGACAGAATAGGTGGTAACATGTTGAGCTGTGAGGATCCACAGAGATAGAAACAAAAAGTAGGGAGCATAGTGCCCGGTGAACAGTGAACTTAAAAACCATTAGCAGCCCTCAGGACAGCATGGCAGAATTCTGGATTCTGGAACGGTCATCCTTCCTAAATTCTCCTTGGGCTCTGGATTTCCGGCAATAGCTTTACCCTTGTCGCTCTGGTCTTCTGGCCATGTCCTTCTCTAGAGGCGGTCTGGCATTCCACTTCCCCATGGTTCTGCTGTCGTCCAGCTCCAGTTTAGGAAAATAGAGAGTTCAAAGAAAAGATTGCTACCAGGCTGGGAATTTCCAGGCACCCCGAAGACTCATCTTAAGTGGCACCAGGAAGTGATGCCACTTTGCTCTTTCCCTGTGCTATTTCTATTTCCCAGGAAACTAGGGCAGCTACATTTCAGGGTCAATGACTTTACTAGGAGGTCACTTGTGCAGAAGAATTTCCTATTCATTAGGTCAGTTTAAAGACACCATTACCCTCATTACTGCCCCAGAGCGATATCAAACGTATTACATTTCAAATCCTGGAGCCCTAATGAGACCATTGATCAGAAAACTCTTTGGAAGGGTGGATATTTATACATACCTGGATCTTTATTTGTAAAGCTTCCAAGTACTTGCTATTTCTCAAAGTTTCCTAACACTTTCTACTTTATTTCTCCTAAAGATCTTGTGTTCTTTTTTTCTTCAGAATGATTCAATTTAATGAAAGTCCCTGGAGACAGCTTTTGTGTACATTGTAATGGGGGCTGATGATGATCTAGAGTTTGAATTTGTGTTTGCTAAGGTGCAGAGGTTTCTAAGTAAAAATTGAAGAATAATCTCCAGAGGCTAGTCACATGAAAAAAGTTGCTCTCAGAATATCAGAATATTTTTTTACTTATATTTCTACAATGTCTCAATTCTACAGTTAATTTTAGGTAACAAGAATAGTCTAAAGTGGACCAGCCCCAGAGAGGCAGATTGGGCTGTCTCAATCCCAGGGTTGAGTCTTAGTCCTTAGGTTGAAAACTCAATGAGGGCAGGGGTGACTTTCCATCTATGTTTCTTGCACCTTGTGTTGTGTCTATATAGTAGGCAATTAATAGGTCTTTGCCGAGCAAATAAATGCAGATTGAATAAATATGCCTTACATATCTTATTGAAGTATTAATTTAAGTAAGTTTATTTAAATACAAACCTTTTCTCCACTGATTCATAAAGTTTGATGCTATTGGGTTTTGTTTCCTTTCCCAAATTTCTGTGTTTTAATAAGAAATGTTCTGGTTGTACAATAAAGTTATGATGGAAAGAGCATTAAACATAAACCCAGGAGGGCTAACTAAGCTCATATCCTACTGTGCTAGCAACTATCCTTGATTTGGTAAAGTTGTTTTGCCTACAGATCTCATATTGAAAACTAATAAGGTAGAAATTTCAGAAAGCTGTCTAAATCCTTTCTGGTCTGTAGGTAGGATGTATTCACCTCATTTCTTCTCTTGGCTTAAGTTTATAAAATGCCTAAATGAATTTTAAAAATGTGAAGAGAAAGTGTCTTTCTTGAATGACTAGTTCTGTTATTGCAACTTTAGATATATTTTGTGTTTTCTGGTAGAGAATGACTTCTTTCTCATTTATTTCAAAACTAGCGGCCTGGTGCACAAAAATTTGTGCACTTGGGTAGGGGGGTCCCTCAGCCTGCTCTGTCCCCTCTCACAATCTGGGACCCCTCGGGGGATGTCCACCTGCTGGTGTGCCTGGCCAGCCTGGGTGAGGGGCTGATGGCTGTTTGCAGGCTGGCCAACCCCCCCAGTGGGGACCCTCACCCCATGGGAGTGTGGCCAGCCTGGGTGAGGGGCTGAGGCCCATTTTCAGGCTGCCCACAACTCCCATTGACCCAAGGCCCCAGCGAGATTGGCTGGAATCAGGTTTCTGGGGTTTATTTATCTTCTATAATTGAAACTTTGTTACCTTGAGCAGAGGCCTAGGCAGGCAATGGAAGCCTCCTGTTTGCTTCAGCTCTGTGGCTTCTATAATTGAAACATTGTTGCTTGAGCAGAGGTCCGCTGGCCTAGTCAGGCAGTTGCAATGGAAGCCTGCTTGTTCCAGCTCCATGGCTGCCGGCTGCCATTTTGGCTGGGTTAATTTGCATACAGCTGCTCTGATTGGCTGGTGGGCATGGCTTGACTGGTGGGCATGGCTTAGGTGTCTCTGAGTGATGGTCAATTTGCATATTACTCTTTTATTAGATTAGATATATATTTTATTTTATTATATTTTTCCATTTTTTTATTACATAAAGTATTAAAAATATTAGTACATATATCTCTTTTTTCCCCTGCCCTTCCCCCAGCCTCTCCTACCCCCCAGTGTTTTATGTTCATTGGTTATGCTTAAATGCATGAATAAAAGTCCTTTGGTTGATCTGTTACCACCCCCCAAACCCTCCCTGTCCTTGTTGCTGTAATTTGACAGTCTTTTTGATGCTGCTCTGACTCTGTATCTATTTTTGTTCACCAGTTTATAATGGTTATTATTATCCATAGATGAGTGAGGACAAGTGGTATTTTTCTTTCATTGACTGGCTTATTTCACTTAGCATTATGTTCTCCAGTTCCATCCATGCTGCTGCAAATGCTAAGAACTCCTTCCCTTTTACAGCAGCATAGTATTCCATTGTGTAGATGTATCACAATTTTCTAATCCATTCATCTGCTGATGGGCACTTAGGCTGTTTCCAAATTTTAGCTATGGTAAATTGTGCTGCTATGAACATAGGGATGCATATGTCCTTTCTGATGGGTGTTTCTGGTTTCTTAGGATATATTCCCAGTAGTGGGATCACTGGGTCAAAAGGGAGATCCATTTTTAATTTTTTGAGGAAACTCCATACTGTTCTCCACAGTGGCTGCACAAGTCTGCATTTCCACCAGCAGTGCCCAAGGGTTCCTTTTTCTCCACATTCTCTCCAGCACTTGTTGTTTGTTGATTTGTTGATGATAGCCATTCTTACAGGTGTGAGATGGTACCTCATTGTTGTTTTGATTTGCATCTCTCGGATGATTAGTGACTTTGAGCATGTTTTCATATGTCTCTTGGCTTTCTGAATGTCCTCTTTTGAAAAGTGTCTATTTAGGTCCTTTGCCCATTTTTTGATTGGATTGCTTGTCTTCTTTTTGTTAACTTGTATGAGTTCCCTAAAAATGTTGGAGATTAAACCTTTATCAGTGATAACATTGGCAAATATGTTCTTCCATGTAGTGGGCTTTCTTGTTGTGTTGCTGATGGTTTCTTTTGCTGTGCAGAAGCTTTTTATTTTGATAAAGTCCCATTTGTTTATTTTCTCTTTAGTTTCCAATGCCCTAGGGGCTGTATCAGTGAAGAAATTGCTTTGGTATATGTCTGAAATTTTGTTGCCTTTGTATTCCTCTAGTATTTTTATGGTTTCCCGTTTTACACTTAAGTCCTTTATCCATTTTGAGTTTATTTTTGTGTATGGTGTAAGTTGGTGGTCTAGTTTCTTTTTTTTGCATATATCTGTCCACTTTTCCCAGCACCATTTATTGAAGAGACTATCTTGATTCCATTGTATGTTCTTGCCTCCTTTGTCAAATATTAATTGAGCATATTGGTTTGGGTCAATTTCTGGGTTCTCTATTCTATTCCATTGATCTATATGTCTATCCTTGTGCCAGTACCAGGCAGTTTTGAGAACAGTGGCTTTGTAATACAGCTTGATATCTGGTATTGAGATCCCTTCTACTTTGTTCTTCTTTCTCAGGATCGCTGCAGCTAATTGGGATCTTTTTTTATTCCAGATGAATTTTTGGAGAGTTCGTTCTAGGTCTGTAAAATATGCCATTGGCATTTTAATGGGGGGTGTGTTGAATTTATAGATTGCTTTGAATAGTATTGACATTTTAATGATGTTGATTCTACCAATCCATGAACATGGTATGTTCTTCCATCTGTTCATGTCTTCCTCTATCTCTTTTTTCAACATCTTGCAGTCTTCTGAGTAGATTAGGTAAATATTTTAAATTAATTATACAATTTCTTAGATCACTAGTAAGAAAAATACTATATTTGTATTTTTGTTGAATTTAGTGTATTTTAGCTATGGAAAATTTATATCTTTATGATATTTAACTTTCTTTTAGGAATATGTAATATTCAAGTATTCTTTATTACTTTCCATTGCAATTTGTATTTTTCCTTTTTTATAATTTACTCTCGTTAGTTTTATTCGTGAATATTCTTTTTTTTACTAGAAAGATATAATAGAAAGTAAAAATATGCTTAAGATAGCTTGATAGGAGACATAGTTTTATAAAAGTTTCAATTCTTTTTTCAAGGAACAAATTGAATATTTTGAAAATATTTGGCATATCTATTTAGTCATATATCATTCATTTAATATTTTGACAGTTCTACCTATTGACTTTATTATTTTCTTAGTTATATATATTCTGGGCAAGAAAACAAATCACTTGACATTTTAAGATGTATTAATAAATACTACTGTAGAAACAGGGCCTATTTCAATAGTTTTTGCCTCATACTTTAAAGTAATTGCCTTTCCTATGTCTCAGCTGATATTAAAATTAATGTGAGAAAAATAAGTACAAATGTGTTTTTAAATGGCTAGATAGTAATAATGATATCATCTCTTGATGGGACATTTCTTGCATACTGGATGGGCACTTGATATCATTAAGTATTTGAACTCTCACAGTACCATAATAAAAGAAATGTTAGGGCCTCATTTTGCAGATGAACACCCTGTTTAATCATCCAGCTCAAACCTGCTCTTATCCATCACCACTATACATACTGCTTTTCTTAAATTGAAAACATATACATATACACACAGACACCAGCTTCCTCTCTTAGGAAATACTATATTGGATCAGTAAATAGCTTTGCTAGCTGGAATTGCTATTAAGAATTCAAATCAACTTCAAATCAGATTGTATGTTTGCTTCATGCTTTATTTTATCTCTCCCTAAGACTCAAGTTACAAAGCAGAAAAATTTCTTTTGACACTGCATTTCTCTTATAAGAAAGAAACATGGTCTATGAACCAGTGCTTAAACGTATTAGTATAAAGTTATTTTGCAATCATTAGAATTAAAACAATGCAAATTTATAAACTGAACCAGTTGGTACAAAGGAATCAGCAATACCTTAATTTCCTGTTTGCAGGTATTTGTTTTTGGTGGTGGAACTGAACACACTAACTTATTTCTTTTCCCAATGCACTTGAATGTATTAATACTACAGACCCGGTGCACAAAAATGTGTGCACTTGGGGATGTCCCTCAACATGACCTACACCCTCTAGCTATCTGGGACCCCTTGGGAGATATCCACCTGCTGGCTTAGGCACAGTTTTTTTAGGGTCCAGGTCCCTATTGGGGTACCTGGCCAGCTTGGGTGAGGGGCTGATGGCTGTTTGCAGGCTGGCCACAGCCCCTTCAGGGACTGGGTCCTGCTGGGGTACCTGGCCATCCTGGGTGAGTGGCTGCTGGCTGTTTGCAGCAAGGCTGCCTGGAAACTGGTATCTGGGATTTATTTAACTTCTAAAGTTGAACCTTTGTTGCTTTAACCGGAGCACAGGTGGGGTTGCCCCTGACAATCCAAGCTCCCAGTGCTTCCTTGAGCCCAAGGAGGGAAGCAGGTAACTGAGGTTTGCTTATCTTCTATAATTGAAACTTTGTTGCCATGAGTGGAAGCCACAGCTGGCCTAGGCAGACAGGAACCTTAGCTTCCTCCATCACCAGGGCAAGCCTCTTGCTTATTCCAACTCCATGGCTGCTGGCCACCATCTTGGCTGGGTTAATTTGCATACAGCCACTTTGATGGGCTGAGCGTGTGGCTTGGCTGGTGGGCATGGCTTAGGTGTCTCAGAGTGATGGTTAATTTGCATATTACTCTTTTATTAGAGTAGATAGAATGATTTAGAAGAGTTTTCCAAGAACACCAAAGCAACAGTTTTCAAAAAATAAATGTTGATGATTGTGGCTGAGACTAATATTTGTGTCTTCCATAGTCATTCTTCCCATCTTTCTTACTAACAGAACCATAAGAGGGGAGAAGCAACAATGTGACCAGTAAAAAAAAAAAAAGTTTATCATCTATCTATCTATCATCTATCTATCTATATCTATCCTCTATCTATCATCTATCTATCTATCTATCTATCTATCTATCTATCTATCATCATCTATCTACATTTTCCAGTAACACCATAGTGTTTGGTCTTTGAGATGTAAGCAGACATTTATTAGGTGGGGCTTCCAGGAAGCTCTTTAGGAGAAGGGCAGGCTCAGCTTGTGCCTGCTCCTTTCCCTCCCCTAATCCACTTCTTCCTGCCTAGGACACACATCAGCTCAGCTCTCCTATCACAGAAAAAAACTATTGAACAGCAGCAGCTCTCTTAACACAGACTGGAAGGAGAAGCAAAGGTCATAGAAATTTTGTTGAGCCTCTGAACCATTATTAACTGCAGCTTGCTGCGACATTTCATATTTTCATATAGAAAAGAGTCAGACTGTCTTACTTGTTTCCAGCATTTCTGTTGTCCATAGTGAATGCAACTAATTGATAAAATGTGTCTTTAGATAAAAATTATCTTCAGAAATCTGGAAAGAAAAGACTGATGTCTGGAAACCAGCAATCAACAAACCAGTATATTATGATCTTATAGTCACATTTTTTAGTAGAGATACATTTTTATTATAAAATCATCAATTAGACACTTTGGGAAGTGAGTCCTCAAAATTTATTTTTCTTTGATTTTGGATTAATTTAAGGCTGAAAAACTGAATTAGCTTCAGGGTCCTAACACCATCTACTTGGGATAAGTTAAAACGAAATGTCTCTGGAGACAGTGAATGTAAGACCTAGGGTGGCCCATAGAATCCCTGGAGAGTACTATCATATACTTCTCATCTTTGCATCCTCTTCCTTTGCCCATCTCCTTGGAGTTTGCAGAATGCTAGCTTTGCCCTGGCCTTGGTGCCTTATAATCAATTGTCCTCATAGTTTTGCCCTCACTGATCTGTGAGCTCATCGAGGGCAGGAATGCTGTTTTATTGATTTATATATTCAAAATATAGTCCAACAGTAGTGCTCAGTAACTGCAATTTGAACGAATGAATGCAGGAATTAAAATGGTCACCAGGTCATATTGGCCCTCTCTCTGAGGGAATGAGCCTCTTCATGCGTTAGAAAAGGACACACATCTCTGCTTTGCTCTGTGGTACTTTCTGACAGAGATGAGCTTCCAGGTATAGATGTAGATGAAGGCATGGATCTGATGTACCCACCTGAGGTTTTGGGCCTGATCCCTGATCTCATGGAGATGTGAGCTGCAACAGGGTACAATTTTTCAGGTGCTTTCCAGACCTTTTCTTGGAAGTGCCAATGACCAGAGTTTTGCTCAGAAAGTAGTGTGCAGTGGGTGGGAAGGTCATAGGGACAGCAACTTACATCTAAAATGCATTATTTGACTTTATTTTTCTCTCACTGAAATGAGGGTTAAGTCTACCACATAGGGCTGATGTAAGGACTGAAAGAAATGGTAAGTTGCAAGTGCATGCCTTTCCCATAGAAGATGCTTAAAGAAAGGAATTGCACTGCTTTATTATGTAATACATCATATTGCTCCTATAAGAAACATTCTCGTCATTTTCTAGGAGTGTTTCTAGGATGCATGATGAGGAAAGAACACACATTAGGCTAGAATACTTGGGGAATGTGACTTTATTTACAGAAGAAATTATATAACAAAGAAAGAACCTTCCCATTCTTTGGGGTATCTCTACTGTCAAACTAGTAAGTGCTTTACCCAGCGAGTGGGGTCCAGGAGCAGTCTGATCCAGTATCTAATACACTCCCCCTCTACAACCTTGCTCACTGAAGGAAATAAGGGAAGAAACCAGGCACTAATGTTTTCACAAACCTCTTCCGTTTCAACGCCCCTTTTTCTTCCTTCCCGTGCTATTTTAAGGGACAGTGAATCAAATCATTTCTGCAAGAATAGGCTTTCATCCTGACATTTCAAAAAGATTGATGTTCATATTAATTATGGACCAACTTTGCCTCTCTCCACCAGCAGTTCTTTTATTATGTTTTCCTGCTACAAACATCTTTTTTCACTTTAAATTCACCTCCCCATCAAGTTTCTAGTTCTAGAAGCTTTATGAAGACTGAGCAAATTTTGGAAACTGTAATAACTATGTAAAGTTCTCTTACTTTTTCAATTCAGATATAATGATAGTGCCAGTTGTTATAGAACCTGCTATTTTAACCCACAAAGGTTAGACAAATATATTTGTACACATCTTGATACTGGACTATTTATCTTTTGGGAAATAAATAGGCCTTCACAAGTTCCTTGTAAGGAAATGTGAGTACAAGACTCTGCAGCCTCATTCTCCCCACTGCCCTTCCTCTCTTTGGCTGCACTCTAGCCTGCAGTACTTGCAGTTCTGACATGGCTGTGTTCTTCTAGGTGTCCATGACCTTGCATAGATCTTCTGTCTCCTTGGGATAACCTCAGGGAATCATTTGTCTTCCTTTCTTCACCTATATTCATCCTGCCATACCCAGCTCTTCTTTCCATTCCTGCTCAAGCCATCATTATGAGTCATTTCCGTACCCACTCTGAAGGCCATTCTAAACCTTGACCTTATAGGTCGCAGTTGCATTTTTTTTGTTCACCCCACTTCAGTCATGTCCTCTCGGAAGCTGTCATTCTAGGAGCTATTCAAATGCTATGATTCTATGTTTAACCAGCTATTCTGTAACTAGAATATCCTCTCTTTCCTTGCGCCTCAATGTTTCTCACTGAGTAACTGAATTCTGTGACCTTTTCAAAATCTGTGGTGCAAAGTCTCATACTTTCCCCTTATCTCTCAGCCTCCTCCAGTGTTTGCTTCCTACTGCATCCAGCTTATGCACCGTGGTCTTTCACATAAACCACCCTTTCCAGTAACTACAGCTTTCCTCTCTTTTTCACATTCTTTTGAAAATCCTCTAGTATGAAGCAATGGCCCAACTTCTTTCTTCTTAGCTTATGTCTTTGGACATCACCAAACTAAATACACAGCCTTGCAGTTTATTGTCACATATATGCAGGTAACCAACGTGAGCTAGGACTTCAAAGTCTCCTAGAAAATTTGTGTTTCTAGTTAGCCTTTCTATTTTTAAATACAGCCCAGTTCAAAACTTGCTACTGTTAATGCACTATTTATTTTCCAAGACTGTCAGTGGTTAGTTCCCCTCTGTCTCTCCCTCCTCTCTCTCTCTCTCTCTCTCTCTCTCTCTCTCTCTCTCTCTCTCTCTCTCTCTCTCTCTCTCTCTCTCTCTCTCTCTCTCTCTCTCTCTCTCTCTCTCTCTCTCTCTCTCTCTCTCTCTCTCTCTCTCTCTCTCTCTCTCTCTCTCTCTCTCTCTCTCTCTCTCTCTCTCTCTCTCTCTCTTTCCCCCCCCCACATATGGGACCTAGCAAGTTCCTCAACCTGTTGATCTCCACATCCACAAACATTTGTTTTTCCTAAAGTAGAAAGTAGAAAGATATTCTGTTTTCAGGATTAAGCTAATTCCTTCACCAGTGTTGTGGATTTCATCTTTGTCTTGCCACTGGATGTTGGCCTCTGTCATTGTTGATAAATTTGTCAAACCTGGTCTTGGTATTACCCACAATACAGTACTAGCACCTGTTTCCTGTTGTAGTTCCTCATGATGTGGTCAACACCCTCTTCCCTTCCCAGTCCCATTGCCATGCATATTTCAGTCTGTTGGCTCTTTCCACATTCCTGGGTCTTCCACTGTGTTGTGTAAAAACTTATGCATCTTCTTGAGTCCATATTTAGTTGAGGGCCTTATTTTGGAGCTGTCATTTCAGTTCTATTTATTAATAAGTTTTTCCACTCTCAATAAACCAAGGATTTTTTTGTATGAATATTCTCACAACCAACGGGTTTTCCTGAAATAAGCTTATGAGCCTCTCTTTGAAGTAAAAAATAAAATACTAACTCTTATTTTAAGCTGAGTTCTTCCCTCCCTCTGGCAATCTCAGGCTCAATACACAGAGATCAATGAACTCTTTGAATAACCATAATTAAAAATATATGATAATAAATTTAAATATTATCCTAGGACACGATACAAGAAAATCATTATGCAGTAACAAAGGAAACATAATTATGTCATGTATTTGATCAATTAGTGTAGTAAAGAAAAAAAAGAGAATACATTGTCCTTGAAGTCTGAAATGCATTACTTTGATTGTCATGAGTTTAGAGATAGGCTTACACTTCCTTCTCTAGGAATCAATCACTACTAAATATGCAATATATAATGCTGAAAATTACAATATTTAATTTATTTTGCTCAGTTTTCAATTTTATTCTTTTATAGCTGATGCTTGTATATTTTAATCATAATTATGAAATACAGTTCAAATGTTATAAATGTAAGAAGGTTAAAATAATATTAGTCCCAACAACAGCCAGTAAGTTAGACTAAGGTTGAGAAGGATTAGAGGGTTTTCCTTTCCTTGTTTTATGCAGTGGTGAGGTATTAGATACAATCCAATAGATATTGTTTTAATTAATGAAAAGACATAGGGTTAAGTATGTTACTTTTAACTGTGAAGTAACTGGAAATTATAAATTAATAACAGAAATGCAAATTGGATGATAAATAAGATTAAATACTAATATTTTCATCTTTTACATAGGGAACCATATTTAAACAAAGTCTATAGCTCCAGAAATAGAGCAGTGAATATATACTTTGAAGTCATGAGGTGAACTACCAACTTTACTGAAAGACACAAATAGTTATAAGGAACATGGAGTTCAAAGTTCTCCTGCGAGTGCAAGGAACCGGGTAAAATACTTTCAATGTTCTTTCTTCCTTCTATATGGATTTATTTATTACTTTACCATATGAATAAACAGATTTTATTACATTAAAATATAAAAAATAAAATAATTTTATAGTATATCTTTCTTGATTTCATTTTTGACATTTAAATTTTTTTATTATAATATTTTATAGATACATTTTCTTAAAAATAACTTTTGAAAATCTGCAAGTTTATCTCTGAAAATACATAATCCCTACCAGATGTTTCTGTCTGGCTATGGGCCAAGAGATATTAACGGATTTACAATGGAGAAGGCCTTGAGCAAATGTATTTGACAGTCTGACTGTGCTCTCAGTCTTGATTCATACTCAAACAGCTGATAGGGTGGCATTAAGTAAAACTGTTGTGGGGCCTCAGCAATTTATCTGAACATCTGGTAGATTCTATTATTTTCTGTTCTCTTTTTTGAAAGCCAAATATGTCCTTACACCATATTATATAACTCAAGATTAAGATTGGTCTTGCAGAGAAATTTGAAAATCTTTATTTCCACATATATTTAAATGTAAACTATTTCTTGGGCACTTATGACCCCACACACTTTCATTGTTCCCATCTACTTTTTATTTATCTTTTTTTAGCTATGTCTTTATCAAAGTCGTTGCCAAGCTTTCTATCTATTTTTTTAAATTCTTTATTGTTTAAAGTGTTACATATGAATTCTTTTTCCCCCATTGACCTTTCCTTGATCATTCTAACCCCCCCAGCACTTGCCCTCACTCCCCTCCCCCCACTGACTGTATTCATGGGTTATGCTTATATGCATACATACAAGTCCTTTGGTTGATCTCAACCCATCCCCCCTACCCTCTGAGGTTGGATGGTCTGTTCCATGTTTCTATGTCTCTGGATCTATTTTAGTTCATCAGTTTATGTTGTTCATTTTATTCCACAAATGAGTGAGATTGTGTGATATTTATATTTTTCAAACTGGCTTATTTAGCTTAGCATAATGCTCTTCAGTTCCACCCATGCTATTACAAATGGTAAGAGTTCCTTCTTTTTTACAGCAGTGTAGTATTCCATTGTGTAGATGTACCACAGTTTTTTAATCAACTTATCTGCTGATGGGCACTTTGGCTATTTCCAAATCTTAGCTATTATAAATTGTTGCACCTACTTTTTAATATTTTTCCTACCTTGGCATGGTCAAAGAAAAGTAGAAATTAATTGCTGAAAATATACTCAAATGCCATAAATGAAGACTAGAAAGAATCAAACAGTATCATTTCAGCTTTGTTGTTGAGCCATGTTTCATTGTAATTTCTCTTCATCTACTCTGTAATGTTTTGTGTAGTCAGTTTTTATAACGATTTATTAAGAAAAGACACCTGTGGTAAGATAGTTCTAGGCTCTTTATAAGCTCCTTAATGCCTCTGAGAGATGACTGGCTGAGTTTCCATGAAGTCAGGCACCAAGCCAGCCCTTAATAGCAGAAAACTCACTGTCGTTATTGTTCAAAGTTGATAGAAGGGAGTAGCAGAACGAATTTGACACTGGCTTTTGGACATCTCTCCTATTATTCTAATCCCTCCCAAAAGATTGTAAACTGTTTAATAGCAGAAATGGATTTTGACTCTCCCTCGTAACTCTGTTATTGTCTTGGACACATTATAATTTCTGGAAATATTTAAGATGATTTCATTTGTTACAACTAATGTTCTCATTGTTTTCTAGATACAAGTATACATTGTTTTCATTGTCTTAAGAAAATAGTGGCCTTACAGCTTCCTCTTGGGAAATAGAATGTTGAAAAAAGTATAACAACAAGAAAAGACAGGTCATATAAGAAAACATAATTGTTACCAAATTCAAAGAGGTGAGGTTGCAGAGCAAGCAATAAGCCTGACACAAGGCAGGCATATCCAAGGACAGATGGCATGTAGGACATGACGACCTATGCAGAGAAGAGGAGAATGACAGATCCTCCACTTACGTGGGAAAGAAAAATTCAGCTAGCGTGTAATGAATGATGAAAGTCTGAGTGTGAGATGGTGTAAGGCTCCTGGGTCTCAGACACAAAGGAGTTTTCAGCTACTCTGTGTTCTGCTCCGTAGACCTCCACCAGGAAATATGGAAAATACTAAAGGCAAACAGGAGAGCATAGGAAGCATACCTTGTAGAGCATGCCCAGGAGACACAACACTCTTCACTGATGGCCAAGCAGAGCAAGGTGACATTTTCATGGTTTCCAGAGATTAGGACATGGACATTTGTAGTCTGCCTACCACAATTGGTGAATGAATGGAATACTACCCAGCATTCATATTACCTAAAACTGCACAAGGCACACTGCTTCTTTACATGCAAACATCTCTCTATTAGTCCCACTACAACTGTGCAAGGAAGAAGAGTAGTTATGATGATGTATAGATCACAAATGAAGAAACTGCGATCAGATATGGCAAATGACCTTCTCAAGGTCATACACTAATAAGTGATGAGTCAGGGTTTGAATTAAATTTAAGTCTATTCTCTTAACGCCAGAAAAACAGTCAAATTTTAGACGTGCCATGCATTAATTCTTAGTCTCATGACAAAGCAAAAATACTCCTAGATTTATTTTCATTTTTCTGCTCTGTACTCTTTCTTTGCCTACTGCTTACTGGAGTGTGGAAATGGTGGGGTAAAGTTGCTTTTGTTATAGCCAGAATTAGATGCAGAGCTGGACATACAAGAGGTATGAAAGAAGGATGTTTTGAGTTTAAATGGCAGTCAGACCCTTGGATGGCATATAGCCTAGTCTCAGTTCACTGAATAAGTTCTGGTTTGTGCAAAGAAAACCAGGCACGACCACATGAAGAAAGGAAAAGACCGGGTTTGATTGGAAGCTGATAAATTGGTTATGTATATGTTGAGCATAGAATATCCAATTGGCTATTTGATGAATGGAGTTCAATCTCACCAGATTAAGCTTAACCTTGACATCTGGTTTGGATATATAATGTGAGGAGTCATCACCATATATATATTACATTTGTATAAATTAGGTGATAATAATTATCTTTGAAAAAATTTAGAAATTTATCTGAGATCTATGCACTCTCTTCAACTTTACCTGTTAGAATAAAGGTATTTCTCGTGCCAGGAGAGCCTGTTGACATGGTACATTTCTAAGGAAATTGTCTCTTTGCTGAGCAAGGTTAGTCACAGTGATTTTTAGGGTTTATATTTGTCAGATCCAAATGGCATTTCTTTCATGCACATAAATGGTCTTTCTGACAGGAAGCCATGCAAATGTTCCTTTTTCACAATTTACTAAAATTGCTGGTTATTTTTAGAGGGAGTCAGGCATTAGTGAACCCAATATTGAAAACAAGTCTTTGATAAACTGACATTTTAAAATTCAACATAAATTGCACCGCTTTTCAATACCAACAATTCCAACAGGCTTTTACACTGTGCGTTATAATTTACAAGAACATTTTTAAAATATGTTCTTGAGAATCTGAGTGTTACCAGGGCAACCATCATCCCTGTTTCATGAATGGGTAAACTGAGGCACTGGAGGGTGTTGTGGCTTGCTCAGGGCCCTGAGAAACTAACCATGAGCTCAGCTCACTTGATCATCTCTTTTCAGTCCCCTTGATAATAATGAGAGTGCTCTTATTATATATCTAGTGAGTAAAAGATGACAAGATTGCAATTTAATTTTAGTAATTTAGATTCTTCATAAAGTTGCAAGCCTGTGTTCTAGAGGATATTAAATAAACTCTGCAAGTTTAGGTGATAAGCAATTTCTTTTAGAGTTCTGAGCTAATAAGCTGATGGGAAGTAAGGGTGCAGTGGGGGTTCAATAGAGGTGGAGTATTGGCAATATAGTCTGAAACTTAGGAAATAATAATAGTAAATTTTGTTTTTTCCAGTGGCTTTTCGATGCTGCTGCAAATTCCTAATACCTGTTGACTAAGCAAAATTAATTCATATACTTGCTTGGATTTCCCTTTGAAAAGTTGACAGTCAAAGGCTGTCAGGCATGACTGAAGCTATCAATTACCAATGTTGTTTTAATAAAACATCCAGAGAGTTATTTTCAAATCTATGAGTGCCATGGAATTAACAGCTTATCAGAAAAACACCTGAGCTAAAGTAACCTCAAACTTCTCTCCTAAAGATATGAAAAGTTATAAAAATGAAAATCCCAAACCTATAGTTATTATGAAAATTATTTAACAAATCATATTAAAAGAGTTATATTTAGTGAAAAAATCCTCCACAGATTATCAAATTTTATAATACACCAAAAGTAAGTTTCAGATTTGCAATGTTTTTTAAAAAGTGAAATTATAAGCTATAAGATATGCACATGAACAGTTAATTGATCTTATAAAGAACATGAACTTGTAAGGATATAAACAATAAGAAAAATTACAAAGACAGTCAGATATACTTGACCACATTAAAATTTAAACTTGAATACATTAGCGTTTGTATCACACATAAATGTTTTGATATTTTGTGTATGTTGAGCATTCTTATAAGTCAATAAAAAGCCCAAAACAAACAAACAAACAAAAAAAAAACAAAAAAGTATGCAAAGAAAAGGTACAGGAGAAAAACCAGTTGATAATAAGCATAACTAAAAAGTCACAACTATGAAAATAAAAAATATAAATAATATTAAGGATGAGAAAGGGGGTATATTTAGAGATAGTAAAGCTCCTAAACAGTGCTCTATATAATATCATACCAATATGTAGAAAATGTGGATAAAAGCAATAGGTTTTTAGGAAAATATAAACTATGAATTTACCCAAGAAGTGAAAGAAAGCCACTGTTATCCATCAATCATATAAAATACAAAATTTTTTGTTAAAGATCTATAAAAAATAATAGTTTCAATGTATTATTTCTTTTTTTTTTTTTTTTTTTTTTTGCTGTTTCTGTTCTCTGGATGATTATCCTTTATTTTTAACATGCAGTATCAACTTAACCAAGTCTATATTTTGTCAGTAATTTTGTAATATTTTTAAATAACATAAATTTTAATATTACCTTTAATTATTTTCTCCAAAGTTATATCAATTATTTCTTTAGCAGTTTAGCTTTATTTTGACATTTTAATACCTCAGGGGGAATTATTTTGATGGTTTCACATGTTTGTTTAGACTCCATGCACATTTACCGTTTTCTTTATTCACCTTTTTTTCTTGGTTGTTGGATCTTCGCTCAGAGATTATTTTCCTTCATCTTTTAGAAATCTCCTTAGTTGATATGGTTCATAGGTAACAACTTACCTTTTAAAATTGAAAATTTTTTTTATTGTATTCTGATTTTTGAAAGATAGTTTTACTTAATATAAAAATTCTAGCCTGGCTGGCGTTGCTCAGTGGTGGAGCATTGACCTATGACCCAGGAGGTCATGGTTTGATTCCCGGTTAGGGCACATGCCTGGGTTGTGGGCTTGATCCCCTGTGTAGGCATGCAGGAGGCAGCCAATCAATGATGTTTCTCTCTCTCCCTCTCTTTTCCTCTCCAAAATCAATAAAAATATATTTCAAAAATAAATAAAACGTCTAGTTTGACAGTTACTATTTAAGCATTTTAATACATGTGTATGTGCTTCCTCAAATCTCATCTATGTGTATAAAATAATGCAAACTTTGCTTAATAAAACCAAATTATTATTTAAGATGGCATGATTTGAATATAGAAGATCTACCAAATACAATCAATCATTTCAATTTAAAGACACAGAGCAGAAAATAAAACACTGATTGCACTTGCATATTAAAATAGTAAGCTCCCCTCAAATTTTTATTTTTTTAAAAAAAGATAATTGCAAATAATTGCCTATGCTATAAGGTGCCAAATAATTTAACAAGTAGATAGGTAGTTTGGCTTAGTAAACTCATTACACAATTCATACTGTTCAGACACTTATTAAATATTTATTGAGAATCTATTAGAAGTGGAATTATATGAGATAGCTAAAGATACAAAAATATAAAGTCTAGAATATGCCCTTGGATGAGCAAGAATGGCCAGAATTATTATTTATTATCATATGAATACTAAATTAATTGTATAATAAACTTTGCAATTTCTGGAGTCATAAAACTAGTTCCCAGAAAAATTAATATTTAATGTCATAACAATTTACTAGTAAGTTTCTACAACCACAAAGGAAGGCAGAAGGTTTATTTTTTGTTTTGTTTTTTTTTTTTTGGTCAGAAAAAAAAATCTCCCTGTTGTTTACTGACAAGAAGTCTCTAAAAAGGGAAACTAATGCAGGGAAGCATTTTAACATGTTAAAGTGTAGATAATATAAAAAGCAGTTTTTCCATTGATTTTCCTGCCAAGAAAGCTATTTACCATGTAATTTAGGCAAGGAAATTCATATTCTGAGTGTTAACTTCCTCATCAGTAATTAAAAAAATATTATGATAGTTATAAATGCCTGAATATGTACTAGTGTTTACACTGTTCTTTATAAGTGTTAATTAATATGCTGTATTTTGTTGCAAATCTTTAGTATGATAGCTTTAAATATAAAAAGCTGAAAAAATTTACAATGAATAGTTATATACATACAGCTTATTTATTATTTGCCTCACACACATAGATATGTGCATATAAGCACTCACACATGTATGCAAACATATGTATGTATTTGTGTGTTTAAAAGCATGTTGTGACATTATGATGATTTATCCCTATATGTTTCAGTATAATCTCTCAAGAAGATACTATTTTATATAACCACAGGACTATGATTTCACCCATGGAATAAATAAACATAATTGTATGACATTATCAAATAACTTTTTGAAAACCAGGATCCAGTTTAGGTTCATACTTTTTGAATTGTTACATCTCTTTTGTCTCTTCTTATTTATTATGGTCCCAATTTTTTTTTGTAGAATGTAGTTGTCAACTAGAAAGTCCCATTTTCTGGATTTTCCTGATTGTCCCAGTATTTCATGTTAATTGTATGTCATGCCTAAATGTTTTAGGATGCAGGTTTAATATTTTTGGCAATAATATTTCAAAGCGATGTTTTCTCCTTCACATTACATCATTTCAAGGACCACACAGAGTTACGCTGTGCTGCTATCAGCAATGCCGAGTGTGATTCCTTGGTTAAGGTTGTGATTATCATGTGGTTATTGTAACACTGGTATCGCTCCACGGTTAAAGAACATTTTTCCCTTTTGCACATGGCAATTATTCTGTGGTATGATCTTTTAGCACCATGCAGAAATTGTCTTCTTTAACATTGTAGTTAATGATTTTAACATTTACTCATGATTCTTCTCTGGATCAAATATTCATTGAACGTAGCAAAATGATAATTGATTGACGCTACTGATTTTCTTTTTTATTTAGTTGACATTCTTCTGTAAATAAGAGCTTTACAACTGGGGATAAACCACAGATTCTCCTATGAAAACAGGATAAATACTTATAATTGTTTCCCTTTTCCTTCTAATTTTCAGCTTAAGGAGTTAGTGTAAGAGTTAGATCTAAGGGAGCACATTTGTTTTTTATCCTTTGAGTCACTTCACCTATTTTCTTTATAGGTATCATCGTGCTCATCATGATCCTTCTTGAACCTTTCTTTTGCTCTGATGTGGTCAGTGTCACAGGGAACTCAGTTTCCCCAGCTTCCTTACCAGCTGGCTTCCAGGTAAGTTCTGCCAGTAGGAAGGAATATTGGAGGATTTGAGGGCTGTGCAAGCAGTAAAACCAAGAGGTGCCTCCCTCTGACTGCCTCTGCCTTTTCCAACAGCCTCTATTTGTGACTCTAGCTTCCACTAGACATTTCCACTCTCAGTAGTCCCAGCTTAGACCAGGCACCGTAGTTCACCTTTTGCTTATACTTGGTAGATCCAGGGCTGAGTTTGATAACATAACATCTTTGCCCTTATCGCTATTGGGTTGTCAAAAGATCATGTGTTTATATTGATATTCCCAGTTCAAGTTCACCTTATACCCCCCTTTCTTAACTTTTTTTTGATTTTATATTTTGTTTGTATTTTCTTATACTGAAAATTTGATTCCTAATAGTATTAATATATTGTCTAAATATCTATATCTTACCATATATATTTTTTATTTCCTGGGTGACTTCTATCTGCAAAACAAAAAATTATCCTATATAATAAAAGGATAATATGCAAATTGACCATAATGGCGGAACGATCAGAACAATCACTCGACCAGTCATTATGAGGCACACTGACCACCTCTGATCTCATCCTCTGGCCGTCAGGCTCTGATCGCCCGATGGTGAATGGGGAACCAGGAATGGGTGGCAGTGGGCGGGGGTGGAGAGGGCCAACTGCAAGCAGCCAGGGAAGATGGCCCTGATCGCAGGCCAGGCCTAGGGGCTGTACCTGTGCATGAATTTCATGCACCAGGCCTCTAGTTTTAACATAAAAATACTGATATTTCTACTAACAGAAATGAAATTACTGGTAATTTCTTACATTTTTTTAAAGTTATTTTGCTCTTACAATATATCCCACTGAGAATGTAGAGTTCAGAGATTTGTTTTTTAAAATCACCTAAAATGTATATTTTATTTGTGAGTTTTATTACTAGTTTGATATACTATTATGTATTTCATATTCATTTGTTTCTATTCATTTTCATTTTTAGGATTTGCACTTGTTCTTTTTAGGTAATTTTTATTTTCTGGACACAAAATATCAGTATGCTTCATAAGACAAAACTGTTCCTCATTGTCTAGTTCCAGCCCATCAACTCCTGGGACGAGAGGTGATTCAGGGTGTGCCTATCTTTGTGGGCTCAATGTTCTGATTTGTTGACATAAACAGAAATCTTTTTTTCTCACGTCCTCATTCCATCTTTTGTAAGAGTATTCTTAATAGTACATTTAGGATTTTAATAATTGTGTTACAGGAGGTTTTCAGGCTCTCTACTCCATCAGGTTGCCAGAATAGAATTTCTCAGGGCAAAGTATATCTCTGATCTCAGAATCTAGGAGAAACTTTGTGCTGCTGGGTTTCTTAGTAGATGGTTATTGAATGAAGAAGTGAATTATTCCCTCTCTAATACTATATTTGTTAGTGAAGATCAGGGTACTCAATAGCAATGCTACTGACATTTGGACTCAATAACTCTTTATTATAGGGGCCTTCTTAGTAGCATATCTGGCTTCTGCCTATTAGATGCCAGTGGTTCCAGGTGTGGCATTCAGAAGTGTCTTCAGACATTGTCGAATGTCTCTCAGGGGAGAAATCACTCCCCAATGAAAACCACTGATGTTAAATAAAATGAGAAGGGCATTTTGTGATTTAATAACAATAGTATAATTTGAATGTCAGATATTTAACCAATATGGTTGATGCTTGTGTTGAGGATGAAATTACCTATAATTAATTCTTGACTTGATTGAGTTTCTACTTGACACTTCATGGAAGAGTAGCTCTCCCACAGAAAAGTACCCTTCTAAACCCTTTAGAAGTGATTAAACAGGCCAATGGGCTTTCAAAAATATAATTTCCTCTGTGGGGAAGTAATCAAAGCCAATTAATTTAGGAGCTGTACTGTGTAGTGTCCGCCGAGTCTTGCCATGCTTTGCATTCTCTTCTGAGAAAGTCAGCATCACCCACCTCGTATCTCCCAGCACAAGTTGACCAAGACACTAATTTCCATAAAAAACTTAGTGTCAGTCTTGAATAAGAGGGTGGACCAATCAGATGGCAGGGATTTATTGGCTCTAGTGACGGAGGAAATGAATAATTTTGCTGTGAAATGGCTGATAAGCCTCATTAGTGAGGTTTATGTAGTCATTAATACAGCTTTTACTTTTCATGCCAAAATATTCAGGTGTTCTCCACTTCATGTATCACTCTGCTGCTATCAACTATATTTTTAAACCCATCAATTATTGAAGAGCAAAGGGAGCATTATTAATATGTCAGAAATAAAGTCTTAGAGAAGTTGTTCCATTCAGAGAAGAGTTGAGGGGAGTTGAAAACACAGGCAGGGGATCTGCCTCATATTAGATTGATTAGCAAAGCACTTTTCTTGTTTCAGCCAACAAACATCTGTAAGTTTTGCCCTGGGGGATACCAAGGAGACAGAGGACATGCCTCCTCAGTAGCTTATCATTAGGATGATCACCTTAGGGCATTTTTAGAGGGAAAGGGACGCTGAAAAAAATGCACTGAGTTCCAGGCATAACTGAGATGGTCCCAAGGAAACCAAGATGAGGCGGCTCCAATTTGTGTCATAAAATTGAGATAAGTCATTTAATTGACTAGATTTATGGCCTTGTACTTAGAGGTAGGACAGATGAAGCATTCTGACCTTTTGAGACAGGCAAAAGGGTACCAGATTCCTATGTGCGGGAGATGGGGTGAGAGGAGAAGATACAATCAGGAAACACTCTCAGAAGGACAACTAGCATTGTTTGAGTATCAACCACGTGTTATTCTTATGGAACAGAGTATGTTCCCATACAATTTCTTCTAGAATTCTCATAGCCTCCCAAGGGAAGCAATTTTATACAAGTCAAATGCTACAACTTAGTGATACATTCTCACATTGTCCTTATGGCTGGATCAGTTCAGTTCAGCAGCCTGGAGAGTATTCTCTTTACAGCAGATTTTAGAATCTGTTTTAGTAAAGGGAGCAATTACTTAACTCATTGGATTTGAAAGACCTAAGGAAAGTGAATATTTTAATTGCTTTCTGAAACTTGTACATTGTACAGAATAGGGATTCATGGGTATCTGCAACTGCTACTTAATGGCAACTTTTGGTAAATATGTATGATGTTGTACCTACATTATTAATTTAATCTGATAATATCATTCAAAGCATGTGTGCTGGGGGTCTTATCCAGCACCTAGAAGGGTTCAGGAATCTGGAGAAGAGCTGCGCATAAATTAAAGAGACTAGAAAAATAATATAACTTTATAATCCATGGGGAAGCCAGGGGAGCTTGGCTGTAGGAACCAAGTTCTCCTGTCTCTCTGGACCCCTTGATTTTTATTAACACAAATTGTCCTAAAGCAAGATCGATATACATATCAAAGGCAAGGTTTAGTATACAGAATCCATTGTCAGATTGGGGGAACTGCCTATGGCTATTCAGGTGTTTGGCCAGTAGGAGGCAATAACATGTAGATTAAAATGCCCTCATCTGTCTGGCAGCAAGCAATCTATGCAAATCTTCAGGAAATGCCCTTCGCAATTTCCAGCAGGCAATCCGCAAGGTTCCATTAACATTTGATGAAACTGCTTGCATTTATAACATGCTGGAATTAGCTTCTGGCACATGTGTTATTTCTCTTTTTACAAATGAGAATACTGGATTTTTTAAATGGCAGTGACAATTTTAAATCACAAGATAAAGCACTTCTTTTCTTTTAGACATACAACCTGACACTATTTTCTGAGCTTATGTAAAACACCTTGACACCAGTTTTGGGTCTATCTCAGATGATGGCAACCAACTGTGGGTGGCTTCACTGTAGCACACAGGAAGCATTTGGGGAGGTCAGCAATGCCAACCGAAACACGGGGCCACTGCTTGTCACAGATAATACATATAGAAACCCTGTTGTTTTATATTCTATTCTATTAAATATAGCAAGTTCTCTTTCTTGTAAAGAGAGGTTACATTTTCTTTGTTTTAGACAGACAAAATAGAGAAACTATACTGACTCTGCACTGCAAGAGAGACAGAGACCCTGCATATCCTGCTTATTTCAGGTATCCTGTATTAGGAATGTTTGTATCAAATCTTGGTTGTTCTAGAATTTTAGGAAATGGGCAAAATTTAGTCTATAACCAAGTGATTTTGTGAAGCTATTTATAGAAGCAGGGGTGGAGATTGAAGGCAAATAGAAACCATGAAAAATTGCATGAATGGAACTATTTCAATCCCAACATTCCATGTAATTCACAAGTTCACCATGACTAAGCAAAGAGTGCAAAGCAAAACCAAAAGTTAGCTGGGACTGAATTAGCCCATTCAGGCTGGCCAGTGGCAGTTCACAAAGGCTTGCTCAATAATGTGTAGGTCAAAGATATAGGAAGAAAGGACTTCTTAGGTTATATCCCACACCACCACCCTGTGTGCATCCAGGAGTTCTCACTTTTGTCAGTTTTTTGCATAAATTTCATCATTTATCTCCTCTATTTTATGGACAATAAAAATAATAATTGATTTGAAGGCATGCATTTATTTTTATCATTGCTTCTCTCTAGTGCTGTCCCTCCATTCTCCTTCCACTGTATAATACTGACATACAGGTCCAGAGGATATTATATTTGGAATAGTTCTCAGAGTTCTAGTGTAACTCCTTATTTCTCAGAAAGATACAGTGTCTCAGGATGATGGTAGCAAGTGCAGGTGTAGAGTGAGGTTGCAGGGCAAGATCAAGGTCATGTGCCTGCTTATTGCACAGCTGATATCAGGATTTCACTCTCTAGACTTTCAACACAGTACTCTTTTCTGCCCCACACTTTTCCACATTTTGGGTATTATTTTTCCCCTTTGTTCTGGAGTCCTAGTGATTATAGTTAATGCTGTAAATTCTGTGGTCCAAAATACTATGAATGTGGTCATTTCTGAGAGAAAAAGGGGCTTGTTCATTTCCCTGGGCATAGACTTCCAAACCTTCCTTGTTTAGATGGTTGATATGATCCCTCTGCATCCTCTGCCCTTTACAATCTCTTGTTACTTAGGACTTTGTTTCTAAGAACAGTTAAGGTATAAATATTTATTAATAAGTATACTGGAATTGTTCATCCTCATGAGCAATTGTGATTTATTTTTATAAAAATCTCAACCTAAATATAAACCAAAGGATACTAATGTTCCCCCCATGGAATGTTGGGATTAGTTCCAAAGGATACTAATAGGCCATTTTCTTGTGAATCTCTGATGAAATAAATGGCATAAAATTTGGAACACATTTTTTCTTAGAGGAGGTTAATACCACATCCAAGATCTATTTATTGGCTGGAGCTTCGGACAGATGGATCGGACAAAGACATGGGGAATATTAAGCTGCTTGGCATCCTTTTAATGAAAGTGTTTTGATATAGTTTTTGAATCAGGAAGTATTCTCTTAGGTTTAAGTTGAGTATGAATGGTTGGAGTTGACTAAATTATAAATGAACAAGCTCTCCTCGGTAACATATGCATCCATAAATGAGCTGTTCCAAATACTAACTAAAGGGAGTGTTCCATCATGGCACAAACTATCTATGCTTAACTCCCGATCCACAATTTTCCAGCTGTGTGATCTTAAAGTTACTTAATCTAACCTATGCCTCAATGTCCTCACCAGTAGGAAGGATCTAATGACAATACTTATTTCACAGTGCTTTATCAGGCTCTTATGCACATATTTTCAAAACCTTTAGAACAGGCCCTAGTACATAATAAGCATGCAATTAATGTGAGTCATTATTAAATACCTGCTCTGGTCAAACCCGCTCTAAGCCATCCATCTTTTTGCCATAATCCTCTCTTGATTACTTTCTTCCATATTCATTATTTTTCTCTGGTGTCATGGGGAGATCAGCTGTTTAGAAGCTAACAAATATATTCTTGCTGTAAAATATATTTTAAATTCCTAAGCCTTCATTCCACACCTATAACATGTGGACAAATGATACCTACTTCCGTAATTTCTGTCAGAACTGAATGATATAATGGAGGTGAGGAGGAAGCTGGTCTTGCAAGGAATGTCAGGCCATAAAACCGAACAAAGCCCTGTCCTGTGGAAGGGCAGGGGACTTTGTTCTGAGCCTGAAACCTAAGAACACCTGGGGGAAGGATAGGTGAACAGAATACTTCCTTCAGGGCCTGGGGGGCGGGGGAGGGAGTATATTTGCAAATCAATGAACTCAAGGCGCAGTTATAAAGCAAGGTTCTCGCGTGCTACCCCCACTCTGATTTGGGATTTGGGACAACCCCAGAGTCCATGGGTGTTATTAAAACTGTGATTTCTCCACTTCTTCAAAGCGTCGCTTAGTTTTTTGGTCTTTCTGCAACAGAGGCAGAGTTTAAAAGAGGCCTGGGAGTGGATTTCAGTTATAGGAATAGTTCTCCCACAATGAGGGCCTTACAGTCTACCTTACTGCTTCTGGAATATTGATTCCTCACTGCTAGGGCTTTGTGCTGCTGCCCAACATGATCAACCCACATTCAGTGCTTTGTTTGTCTCCTCCAGTCTTTGTGGGCTTCTGAGACAGGGCCAAGTGCCACTTTTTGGGGGGCTCATAAATTAGAAGAAATGGATCTCATTAATGCATTCATCATTCAACAAATAGTTACTGAGTGGCAGCTATGTGCCAGGCACTACCAAAGAGAGATGTGGGCCCCCTGCACTTAGAATAAAATTCAAATTTCTTGCCAGGGTCTCAATGACCTGGCCCCTGCTTACCTTGCCAATGCAGCCCACCTTTGGGTCCTAAAGCAGAAGTGACCAGGCCAGATGATCCCTCTTCATCCTGTTATGGCCAACTGCTTCTCATATTGCAGGCCTATATATAGATTCCTTGGAGATGTTTTCCCTGACAAGCTGACTATTTTTCTATTACAGCACTGGGTTTATTACCTTTTGAACTCTCATCATAATATGTAATTACAGGATTATTTGTTTACTTGCTTACAATCTGTATCTTCTCAGGCTATAAATTCTAAGAGGGAAGACATAATATGCAGGATCTAGCATAATATCTGGCACATGGCAGGTACAATAAATAAATACTAGTTGCCTCAGTGCATTTTTCTTATGTGTCAATTAAAAATAATAATATATAAGGAGACCCTCTTCACAAAAGTCAGATTTAACCTCTGCTGTAGCTCTAAGGCATTGGAGTAAATTCTGAAGCACCTGGCTGGGCCTACTCTCATCCCAGGAGGATTCTCCCCAGTCTCCACACAGCTGAGGTCCCCTTGCTTGGGGCTTCTGGTCTTGAAGGTCTTTTCCCTCAGCAACGAAAAGAGGCTCAGACTAAAATCTTCTGATTCCTCTGGTCTTCTCATTCAGCGCTGGCTTTTAAAGGTCACACCAGTTTGTATGGACATTGTTGATCCACAAAGAGCAGAATCTCTCTTCTTTCTGGAGTATTTAAAAAACTCCCTTTGGTACTGGGCATTCTTTTTTTTTTTTTTTTTTGAGGCTCCATTCTCTTATCATATCCAACATATTAAAATGAATTTATATTCCACGTTAAATAAGATATTTTTGCTGTAAGGTATATTTTAAAATATTTCTGTAATTGTGCTCTGGAAGTTTTGGGCTATGATTAACATTTTTTATTGGCTATTTTTTAAAAAAGAGGAGACATGAGATCTATTAATCCATAAACAGAGTTTCTGCAGTTTTATGAAGGAAATGTATTAATAAATATTTGTACATGTGCACATGAAATCAGTGGGATTAGAGTTACTGTTTTTTTTGGATTCTACTCCAGAAATAATTTGGATAAAACATTTTACATTAATTCTTAAAAACCTATGGGCTTTCCTGTGTAGTGTTTCTAGATTTGTTAATTAAAGGATATTATTGGAAGGCAGTGTGTTGTCATACTTAAGGAAATGAGCTGCTTTCTGAGGTCAGAAGCTTGCCATCACTGCAAGGGTCCATGCTTGCTTTATGGAGTATACTACTGTATTTTCTGGTGTATAAGACGACTGGGCATATAAGATGACCCCCAACTTTTGAGAAGATTTTCCTGGGTTAAAAAGTATGGACAGAGACCGTATGTGGCACAAAAAAGGAGCCAACTAGAGACACTTGCAGTCTCCATCCGGCTCCATTGAAATGAATGGAGTGCAGCCGTTTTTGAGCTCCCCACACCGTATGTGGCGACTGCAGATTTTCCAATCCGGCTCGGAAGTTTCAGCACCCGCCCTATAAGATGACACTCAGTGTATAAGATGACCCCCGACTTTTGAGATTTTCTTTGGTTAAAAAGTCATTGTATATGCCGGAAAATATGGTACTTCCTTGGATTTTGTGAACCACACAGCACACATTTAGGGCACTTCCATGATCCTAAGCTGAAAAATGTCTCTGGACTATCAATTCTCCATGCTACGGAATACATGCATTTGGTTGATAGGATTAACTGTGGTTATAGGTCAACAGGTTTGATTTTCATAACTGAGTTCATTGATTTTCCTGGCTCAGAAGACATTCAGGCCCAAATTAATTTCTGTCAAATAGTTTGAAGTCATTTGTTGCCAAATATGTTCTGTCAAAACTCTTAAGGCTCTCTTTCCTCCTCAGAATGAAGCTATTTGGGTAATGAAGTTCATTTTGGTTACTATTTTATTTATTGTGAGGGAATGAGTTTAAAGGAATTTCTGCTGATTCTAAGGAAAATCTGTGCCAGGAGCATTGGGAAATGCTATATAGCTGGCTGGATAGAGTTGAAGGGATTTCATCTATATTTTGGGATTGCTGAGGTTGCAGGTAAAAGCTTGCTGTGACAGAAGGAGACATGATCCAATTTTCAGTAAATGGAAATTGAGGACTATTCTTTCTCTCAGGCCTGCTTTTCACTGCACTTCTATTTTCTCTTCCTGAGGACTGGCTTTCCCTATGATTTAGTGGAGATTGCAGGAGACACCTGCCTCATAGCTGTGAGCTTCTCTGTTCCAGGTACTGGCCCATTTTGGGACTGAAATCTCCAGCCACATTTCAAATTCTTAGGTAGAGACTCAGATCTGTCCAGGTTGTTTTAGATGTCCACTCTCGGCCTAGTTAATCTTGGCTTTGGGAATGGAACCTTCTAGGTGACTGGTAGGAATGGGGTAGACAGTTGCCAGGGCATACAGTATCTTTGACTCACAGCCTAGGAGAACTTCTTAAAAGATGTCGCCTATCCTATAAGTCATAAGAGTAATTGAGAAGGGAACTTTATATTCTAAGGGGAAAAATTTCATTCTAAACACATCTTGTGTAGAAGCACAGATTAACTAAAGGAAAGATAATGAAAACTATCTTTACTTTGCCTGACATCAAATTAATAACAAGCTTAGTCTGTCTTTATCCAATACCAACATTTGCATGCCTTCAAGCATTCTCATGATTAAATACAAAATCAATTTGGGTTGATAAGACTGTGAGTCAGGAACAATTCCTTATGGAGACTTTCCAACAGATGTGGATAAATCATTTCCCTGAGGGATCACTGCTGGCACCTGGGCCCAGTCAGAGCCCCAATGCTCCCAAGGAATAAGGATCCAAACGCATCAGTGCTACCAAATTAATGAGCAACAAAACTGCCTCCTAGTCTTTGGAAATTAGATTAGAGGAAGTAATCTCACTCAACCTGTCCCAATGCCCTCAGCTCTGTAGTCACTGTTAACTCTCCCCTACTCCTTATTTTCCTTGCCTAGAGTCTCATATTTCTAAAATAGATGGTCCCTTCTTCACCTAAATAGACCATATCATTTCTTGGCAGAGTGACTGAAAAACTAGTTTTACAAATGATTCATTCTTTAATGAACAAACATTCAGAAAGTCATTAATTTGGGGTTGCCCTTGGGTATGGGGAAATCAGAAAGACACACTTCCTGCCCAGGAAAGGCCCTATTAGACTCTTTTTTTTTTTAATGAACTGAACAAGTTTTTTATCATTATGATTGCTATCGATTCCCTGCTAAGGAAAGAGTTTTGGAGAAAGCTTTGGGCTAAGGCTCTGCCTGATTGGAAGTTGCATTGGTTTGGTCAAATTCATTTTTTATAGAAGTCAGTATTTCTTATTACTTTTATGGCATGTGTAGTTTCTGCCAATGTTTTAGAGTTGTGTGTGTACATATGTGCACATGCATGCCTGGTTTGGGTTGATGTTGGAGACAGAATTTTGCTTTCCTCAAATATCTAAAATACTTGCTTTGCTTACTTCCACCAACTTGCTGTTCTTGACAAGGGCTTCTCATATATAAATGGATAAAAGATAAATCACAAAGGCTTTTGTGATATTCTGTGAACTTACTTTACAAGATAAGGATAAAAGTTAATGGAAAATGGAAAACTTTCTTCTGATGAGCAACTTGGAAGTCAGGCTGGGTATTCCTCAGTTTATGTCTCCTACCCTGTGAAATTCATCTGCAAGTGCACACACCATCCTTCTTTTCCACGTGAAGAGAAGTCCCCCTGCCTGTGTTCTGGAGTATACAACGCAGGACTTGGCTCTACCTGTAAAGCCCCTGATGAATATGACCACATACACTGTACATCTGAAAACGCACGTAAATCTCTTCCATCTTAAAAAAGAAAAAACTTTCACCAAACTCTCCTGCAGTTCAGCAACCTGTCCCAGCTTTCTCTCGTTCCTCGCCTCGCATTGTCTCTTCTCTTCCTGTTCACTCCTCAGTTAACTTTAATTCAGCTCTCACATCCTCATAGTTTGGCTAAAAATCTAAGTCAAGGTCAGCAACAACCTCAGAGTTGCCAAAAGATACTTTTCTGTATCTAACCTTCTTGTCATTGCTGCTGTCCTTGATCCTTTCAACCACTCCCACAATTCCAAACCTAACTCCTCCTTGTCTTCTGGGCACCACCACTTTGGGTTCTTTGCTATTTTTCTCACAATGAAATCCTGCATGACTTTCTCCTCACCAGTTGTTCTCACCACCCATCATTCAATCTCTTCGTCATCTCTGACTTCAGTCCACATTTCTTTTCTAAGCACCAGTCACATGTGCCCAACTCTGAGTTTCTGGACTTCTCAACATGGATACCCCATGGGTCTCTCAAGTCAGCATAGTTCTCCTGGTCTTGTCCACCTATACATCACCTTGACCAGAGTGTCCCCGATTTCATCAAATGACACTGGCGTATATCTAGTTACCCTGTCCAGAAAACTTAGAGTCCTCCATGATTTCTTCACACTCACCCCAGACATCGGATCAGGCACCATTTTACTTTCAAAGTGTCTGTGACTTATTTTAGCTACCAGTTATGCCTTCTCTGGATTATAGAAACAACACCAGGTGGTCTCATTTCATTTATTTCAGTCTTTGCCCTCATATCCATTCAACTGCACTAAAGCCAAGTAATCTTTCTGGAACACAAGTGTCAATTCTTGCCTAAAAGTCTCTAAAAGCTCTCAGTCATGCAGAGTGAAGTTATACTTCTTAGTATGGCACATAAAGCCTTAATCCAGCTTTTGCTTCTGTCTCTAACTTCATTTCTTGCAAAGCCGCTCACTCTCAACTGTATGCTTTGTGTCTTAAGAAGGGCCTTTTTAGAAAATTTATATCCAACTTTCCAATCTATAAGAGTTGTATTTCCTTTTACAGATTTACCAAAAGCAAAGTAGCAACACTGATTCCCTGTAATATAATCAGTCTCTGATTTGCTTCAGCACACCAATGTCTCTGCCTTTTCAGCATGCAACTGTCTCTGTTCTTAGTTATTTTCTCTTCTCTATTCTTGCCTGCACTGCCTGGAAGGGGGATTTAGAGCCTGGAGCATTGGCAGTGATGAACCAGGAGGGGTCTAGGCCTGGAGCCTAGCAGGTCCCATTCATAAATTCCTTGTGTCTAGTCCTGTTTTATCACTTCTGTGAAACCGGAAGTCTCATTCCTGGGCCCTTGGACATTGTCAATCCAAGCTCATGGTGGTTACTCCTCATGAATTAGCATATGTTAATGTTAACATTTCAGGTCGGTGTTACTGTTCTCTCAATTCAACACCTGGTGAAATCTCGCTCTTCTTTCAGATCCTGCTCACATGCCACCTCCTCTGTGCATCCTTCCCTCACACTCATCCTTCTCAAGAACAGATACTTGCTGTCTCAAAACTTACAGAGTGCCACGTACATCCCTCTGGCAGTGATGTTAACATGACTCATACTGAAGACTGGCCTTACGTTTTTCTCTCTATCTCCCCCCCACTTGACTGAAGTTTTCGCAGGTGATCACTGAGTCTCAGTCATTGCTGTTTTCAGTGTCTAGCCTGGTGCCTGGCACGAAATGGTTGCTCAGTAAATGCCCAAGGAGATGAACAGTGTATCCTACTTGGAAGAAAATAATTGAACCTGTTTATCCTATTGTCTAACTGCATTTACAAAGGCATTTCAAATAGAACCACAAGGCATCTGAACTGAACTGAACATTTGAAATCACCAGAGGTTGTTGGTAACTGTTTCCCAGTGAAAACCCTTAAACAGATTGTATATGAATCAGTGAGAGGAACCTCTGGAAGATTTTACTGAAAGCCATTTTGGTTTCCCATGTAATTTGTCATATTAATAAATAGCAAAAATTTTGGACAAAATCCAGCATCTATTCATGAAAATAACTCTCAACAAACTAGGAATATCAGGATCCTTTCTCAACCTAATAAAGGCCATCTGTGTAAAACCTACAATTAACATCATACTTAATAGTGAAAGATCAGACACTTTCCTTCTAAGGTCAGGAATAAGATGAGGATTTCACTTTTAATCATTTCTATTCAACATTACACTAAAGATTTTGAGACACTACAATCATGCAAGAAAAAATGAATAAAAGGCATCTAGATATAAAGAAAGAAGTAAAATTACCTTTGTTTCCAAATTATGCCATTGTCTATGTGGAACATCTGATGAACTCTACAAAAAATAAAAAGGACTACAAGTAATATCAGTTTAGCAAACTTGCAAGATATACGGTTAATACAAAATTACTTGTATTTCTATATATTAGAAGTTAACGATCTGAAACTGAAAATTTAAAATGCAATTTACCATAATATCAAACTATATGAAATAATTACAGGTAAATATGACAAAAGATGTAATGAATCTGTGTACTAACAATACAAAAAATTAAGAAAAAATAAAGACCTCAGTTAAAGGATAACTAAATACCTTGTTCAAAGTTCACATGATTTAATATTATTAAGATGTTAATTATCTCTAAGTTTATATATAGATTCAAAGTAGAGCTTTTTTTGTAGAAACTGACAGTCATGGTAAAATTCATATTGAAATGCAAAGAAATGCATTGTTTTTTAAGACAGTGTGCTACTGGTATCAGGATAAATACATCCATCAGTGAAACAGAACAGAGAAATGCCTTGTTTTTTAAGACAGTGTGCTACTGGTATCAGGATAAATACGTCCATCAGTGAAACAGAACAGAGTTCAGGAACAGACTCATACATATATGAAAGACTGGTTTTTGACAAAGCTGCCAAGACAATTTAGTAGAGAATTGATTATTTTTTCTACAAATGATACTGGATATCAAGAATCATAAAAAAAAAAGAACTTAAATCCATTCCTCTCAGCATATACAAAAGTTAGCTCAGAATGGATCATAGTCCTAAATGTAAAACCTAAAACTATAAGACTTCTGAAAAAAAAATAGTAGAAACTCTTGTGACCTTGGGTTAGGCAAAGATTTCTCCCAAAAACACGATCCATGAAAGAGAAAATAGACAAACTTGGATTTCTTCAATATTAAAACAACTGATCCTCAAAAGAAATTATTCAAAGAATGAAAACACAACCCACAGTTTGAAAGAAAATTTATTTGAAAAGTGTGACTCTGATAAAGGCCAAAGAATGTTGCAAAGTGCTAAGTGAAAGACATCAGATTAAAGAGTACATATTGTTTTATTCCATTTATAGAAAACTTTATAAAATGCTAGCTAATCTTTATGAACAGAAACCAGACCTGTGGTTGACTGTGAGAAGAGGATGAGAGAAGGGCAGGAGAGAGTGACTACAAAGGATCTTGAGGAAATTAGATTGGGGTGATAGTTTTATGGGTGTATATTTATGTCAAAATGTATCAAATTGAATGCTTAAATAGATGCATGTTGGTGTATGTAAATTATTTTTCAATGAAGGTATAAACACAAGCTGAACAGAGCACAGCTCTTTCTTTATAATACATGCTGAGTAATTCTATAAAATAAATTGCTTTTAACAGTCCCTCTATTTGAATTTATGTTTGATATGGTGAAATTCTGATGCAACCAAAATATGTAGTCAGTCTGTGGGTTTGTTCTGGAGCAGATTAACATGTATTTGGGGGACTAGTTGGCTTCGTGTTCAGCTGATTAAAATTCTGTGCCGCAGAGGTGAAGTCATTTGTATGCAGCCCCTGTTCTTCAGCAGCAAACACAGACTCGAAGTCTAAGAGTAAATCTGAGCGAGCATTCTGCTTGTACTGTGAGTGATTTGAGTCTCGAATGACCTTGAGAAGAGCATATCTAAATTGGAGGGAAAGCTGCATCCCTTAAAAAACTTTAAGTAAAAAGGAATTGAGTTGTTTTAATTACACATAAGGAATTACATGTTTATAGTACCTTTTAAAAGTCTTTTAAACAATATTAACCAATTCAGCAACTACAAATTCCCTGGAAAGGATGAAGCAATTCTGAGAGCTGATGGCAATTTCTTTTTTAAAAAAAATATATTTTTATTGATTTCAGAGAGGAAGAGAGAGGGAGAGAGAGAGATAGAAACATCAATGATGAGAGAGAACCATCTATCAGCTGCCTCCTGCATGCCCCCATAGAGATGGAGCCCACAACCTGGCATGTGCCCCAGCCGTGACCTCCTGGTTCATAGGTCGATGCTCAACTACGGATCTATACTGTCTGGGCTGATGCCAATTTCTTAACAGAGGTTTATATCTACCTGGGTTTTGAAAAATAATGGAAAATTTTTACCACTTTTTTGTGTTATTTTTAAAGGCCTTGAAATTAGGTAAACTGGTATGTGGATGAGGATATGCTTATGCTTAATTTTGTAATTCTTCTAAATATCCAACCATATGGACAACTTATACTGGGGTGTTTCAGGTACTCAGCTAAGCGTAACAGTATATGAATTTGATATCCCAGTTTTGCTACATTTTAGTGTTTGAATATAGTCAACTGATTTTACATAGCCGAGGCACAGATTACTTATTCATAATATGACAGACACATACTTGAATTGTCAGACTTACCTAATATGTATAACAAAAGTGCATATTGAGCAGGGTCATTCATACACCTTAAAGTATTATCAGAACCTGGGGATTGCAAAAATCTTGGATTGCAAATTAAGCAGTATAAAGCTGCACTGGGTAGAGGGTAGGAGTGAGTTCCCTGGAGCAAGACTAATGCATTCAAATCCTAGCTCCACCCCTCCCATCTGTGTGATTTTGGACAAGTCACCTACCTGTGTGGGCTACAAATTCTTTATTAGTAAGATTTAGGATAACCTATCTCAAAGTGGTGCTATAAGAATTACATAAAGCAATTATTATTATAAACTATCATTCAAATAAAATTTTCATGATCAGAAAGCACTTTTTTAAAGAAATTATTAAATTTCAAATGGGTATAGATACTGCTACTGGGTCTGCCAAATCTTTGAACATTTAGAAGTAGATTTTAAAGCTAAAATTAATTTCTCTTAGATGAGAATTTCTCTCCTCATAATATAATAAGGAACTCTATTTCTGAGAAAAGATTGAAATGCATACACCAATTTTAAAGAACAATTTTTAATATATTTGAGACAGTTCACATTTTAGCCAAATGAATGTTAATCTATGATTCAAAGTAAACATTATGTATCTAAAAATTGCATGGCTGGCTTTATTGATGCCATAAAAGAGAAATGATGAACGATAAAATCCTTAAGTTAATGTCAGTCAATTTTCTCCAGTAATTTGACCTGGAAAATGTGGAATATTTTCTCAAGTGATAAATCATTATGTAAAACAAAACAAGACAAAAAAAAAAAAAAACCAACAACAGATATTATAGAACTAATCCTAGTACACTATGGCCTGTGTCTCTAACTTTACATGAGTGAAACAATCTTACTTGATCAAGAGTTCAGGAATGATGAAAGACACAGGAAAATAAGTAATTAAAATAGGGTGAGATGAGTACATGATGAAGGTGGGTACTGGGAGAGATGTGGCAGAGGACAATGAACATCTACTCCGTTTACAGGGCTCAAAGTAAGTTTCAATGAGCAAATACAATTGGGGGCATCTCTAAGAGTGAATAGATGTTTTCTGGGGAAACAGTAGGGGGATGGTATAGAAAGGAGAGGGCAGGTCAGTTTGGGGACTGAGCAGTAACATGTAAAGTGAAGAGCAGGGCAGAGCAGTAGGAGGAGGGCTGAAGGGGTAGACAAGGGTCCATGTTGATGGTCTTTTCACATAATAAGAATGATTCACTATTGGGGACTAAATGGTGAAGCCTGAAGGTGTCTCATTCACTAACTATTCTGGCTTCCAGGAATCCTCACCTTGTGTCAAGGGGTTGTTTACTTAAGGGAAATGCTATAGGTGCAGAGAACATTGTTTGCCAGACAGCTGGTAGAGCTTCTTGTGTGGTCCTAAATATTCCCATAGGTGAGGAGACTTGTTGTATCTGCTGGGAGAGAATGTTGGAAGTGGGCCATGACTGTAGGCAGGAGCTATGTGAGCAGGGCAACAAGTGGCAGCCAGAGGAGGAAGATCCTGGGTCCCTGCAGTCTTGTGAGCTAGAACTCTCAGAGTGAGAACTTTATAAGACTGATCTAGTCTTCAGCTATCCCAGGAGCACAACCTGCCATGATGAGGCTGTTGTCCCATTGTACATGGGGCAGAGGAGGCATTGTGACCCCATGGAGTCTGAGCATCCTATTGCTAATTTTCAGATAACTAACTGCTGCTGGGAAGTCCCAGGTAGTTTTTGTCATCTCCTCTGAAAGGCAGCACAACACAAATCCCGAAGGAGGTGGCTCTGGAAAGAGCTCCCTATATATTTCAGAAAGTGTTCAATCTCTCATAATCATCCCATTTATCCTTTCCTCTAGGTTGTCTGGAACATCCCTGATGGTGCAAGGGTCCTGTGAACAATGTCCAAAGCTGACCCCACCTGACCTTCCTGGAGTTATTATGTAATTGGAAAGGAAATCTCACACTTAGCCAGTTAAACAACAGCTGGGGATGACTGCTTCGCTAGGTGTCCAAAGAGGGGCAGAGGTTGTGCAGGCTGGAAGACCTCAGAGGGGAGAGAGAAAGAGCTCTGAGTGTGATGTGATCAGGGCCAGCTTCTTGGAGGAGGTGGCTTTACTCTGAACTTTGAAGGACACAAAATAAGTAGATTGATAAGAGACAGTGTTCATGGAGGAGAAAGGACAGGAGTGTTGAGGACAAGGCCCAGACAGAGTTTCTGCCCACCTGCTGGCATTTCTCCAGAGTCAGTTAGGTCCTCTTCCTGTCAGCCCACTTCATCCTGCTTTCCTGGATCAAATATGCTGGAGTTCTGGTTGGTTGGTTGCTTGTCTAGGCACTGTTATTCCAGCCATTGCCACTTTGGGGAGATTTTGCCCAATCCTGGCATTCTCTGGAGTGGACATTTTGGATTATTACACCTGGGGTAACATGGTACTGGGGTCTTGAGAGTTGAGGTCATCCTGCAATACAACCAATTGCAATTTTTTTTTCTTTTGCAAACAAATACAAAGGGGTATCTGGTCTAAAATGTTAATAGTACCAAGGTTGAGAAACCCTGGGTTATTTTATTTAACCCTTGTCCTCCCACCCTCACAGAAGAAGACGCTCTAAGATGAGAATTTTTTTTCAAACTCAGCAGTCACTTTTAGACATAATTGTGACATTTATCCTGGCACCTGAGCATTAAGGCCCCAGCTTTGAGGACTGTACCAGAAAGATTATACCCCTGCCCACTTGTTCAACACGGTGGGGACAGACAGTCAACAGAGTTACATGACACAGAGGGCCAAGTAAGAGGAGGAAAGAGGCCATGTCTGTTTCTTTACGGATTAGAGCCTTATTTAGGTTCAAAGGCATTTCTAGCTAGCAACAGAGATGAGAACACTTTTCAAAATGTTAACAGGAAAAACATCAGAATATAGAGACAAAAAAGAGTGTGTGTGCCAGTTTTCTAAGGATGCTGTAAAAAATACAACAAACTGGGTGGTGAAAAACAGAAATTAATTGTCTCCCAGTTCTGCAGGGCAGAGGCAGAGATCCAGGTGTCCCAGGGCTGTTTTTTCTGAGACTGTGAAGGAGAATCTGTTCCATGCCTTTTCCTTGCTCCTGGTGGTTTCCAGCTAATCTTAGGCATAGCAGCATCACCTCATTCTCTGGCTTCATCTTCACATGGTGATGGTGGTGGTGGTGGTGTGTGTGTGTGTGTGTGTGTGTGTGTGTGTGTGTGTGCATGTGTCCAAATTTCCCCTTTTTATAAGGACACATACTACTGAATTAGGGTCCACACTAATGACCTCACTTTAATTACATCTGCAACAATCCTATTTCCTAGTACACATTTTTATGTACTAGAGGTTATGACTTAACATGTGAATTTTGAGGGGACACAATTTGATTTGTGACAACACATTAATCATCTTCCCTGCCTGTGAACTTTCATAGCATTTACCCTGTGCTTTAAAACTGTCGCCAAGTCCATGTTATTTTCCTTTCTATAGAAATGTATACAGTGGGATCATTCTGCCATGGAGTGGTGAGCTTCCTAAGGGGAAAGGCTGGGGCAAATAAACATGCAGAGATTTTATAAAATGGAGCATATCTTTACTAATAAAAGGGTAATATGCTAATTAGACCAGACATCTTTCCGGACAAAGCCACAGTGGCAGAGGCCGAGGTAAAGGCAGTTAGGGGTGACTAGACTGGCACTGGAGGGCAATTAGGGGTGACCAGGCTGGCAGGGGAGGGCAGTTAGGGGTGACCAGGCAGGCAGGCAGAGTGGTTAGGGGCAATCAGGCAGGTAGGCAGGTAAGCAGTTAGGAGCCAGTGGTCCCAGATTACAAGGGGGATGTCCAACTGCCAGTTTAGGCCCCATCTTCAGGCAGGTAGGCATGTGAGCAGTTAGGAGCCAGTGGTCCCAGATTACAAGAGGGATGTCCAACTCCTGGTTTAGACCCATCCTGCAGGGGTCACAGAATGGAGAGGATGCAGGCTGGGCTTAGGGACCCCCCCCCTTGCACAAATTTTGTGCACTGGGCCTCTAGTGTGTGTGTGTGTATGTGTGTGTATATATATATATATATATATATATATATATATATATATATATGCCTAAGCAACCATTCTACCAGTAGCTACCATGTACACTGACCACCAGGGGGTAGATGCTCAATATACAGGCATGGAAACACAGAACAGACTGATGAATCTCAGAGGGAAGTGAGGAGAGGGGAGGGCAGGAAGAGATTAACCAAAGATCTTATATGCATACTGGAGGCCTGGTGCACAGATTCATGCACTGGTGGATCCCTCATTCTGGCCTACGGGGATTGGGATGAATCCATGTACCAGGCCCCTGACATCCCCCAGGAGGTCCTGGATTGCATTGCATGAGGGTGCAGGCCAGGTCAAGGCATCCCCACCAGTGCACAAATCTATGCACTGGGCTTCTAGTAAGACAAATATTTAAGCGCTTTGAAAATTGAAAGTGCCACAGTACCAAAGCCTATTTCTTTTTTCTTTTTTAAAATATATTTTATTGATTTTTTTACAGAGAGGGATAGAGAGTTAGAAACATCGATGAGAGAGAAACATCGATGAGCTGCCTCCTGCACACTCCCAACTGGGGATGTGCCCGCAACCAAGGTACATGCCCTTGACCGGAATCAAACCTGGGACCCTTGAGCCCGCAGGCCGACGCTTTATCCACTGAGCCAAATTGGTCAGGGCCTAAAGGGTATTTCAGTCCTAAAATTTTTATGTATGTATACAGAAAAAGAAAAAGAAATAAAGTCAGTTTATTGACAGTTCTTGCCAGGACCCTTATTTTTTTTTTTTCTTTCTTGGGGGAAAACAAAGCTATTTGAATATGAAGTAATTGAATTACCCATGTGGCCTGCATTTTACTTTCTCCCCTTTTATTTTACTTTACTTTACTATATTCTATTTTATGTCCATCTACTTACAGAGTAGCAATCAGTGGGAAGAAAATCTTTTTTATGTAGATAAAAATCTGTGATCAACAGAGCTGCTGGAGTGAGGGAAAGAAGAAATAAATATAGATGCACTAATAAATACCAAATGCCTTTGAAAATAATTTATCTAATCTGCAAGATCTTACTGACAGGTTTTAGGGATATAACTTCATAAGTCATTATTCTCTTGCGCTTTCTCTTAGATACTTTGATCAGTGAATTCATCTTATTTCAGTTCTGGTCTGGCTCACACAAAGCTATTTTGCAGCTACTGGAACCCATAGACTCCCAGACCCAGGACTGTGTTTCCAGTTTTTATATTCAGCTTGCACATTGTATGTGACGCGTAGTAGTTGCTAAGCTGATAAGTGATAAATTAATTTGTGATTAAATGAATTTAGTTTATGGATTTCTAGACTAATAGTATTTGTGATTAATATAGAAGATGATGATCACTTATATCTAATCCCAGACTCCAATTTATTAACATTTATCAGCCCTCTTCACTCTGATGGTAGGAAAGGCCTTTTCTAAGAGTGCCTCTGGCCAGCTGCTGTCTGAGAACACGGTGCAGGCTAAGCATCCTCTCAGGTAAAAGTGTGTGAGGGGTAAAAAGGCTGGGCAAGGGGAAGAGATGGCTTTGTCCCCCAGCCTTTGTCCCATTTAGCAGGCTAGATTGGGGGAAGGGACTAAGGGAAAAATGAAAAGGATAAGTTTGAAAAGAGATGGAAATGCGAAGTGGCCATGATATTCAGAAAATTTTTGTTCTCCAACATGAGCAGGAGAAATAACATCAATTACACAAGTCACTCTAAATACGATCTTATTGGTACCTCTGAACTTTGTTAGTCTAGCTCCTTCTGGTAGTCGGTGCTCAGTGGCTAAAGAGAATCGGGTAAAAGCAAACCCTTTTAGCTCTTACTAAGGATCCTTATGGAAGCGTGCTCATCCTCTTCTTGCTACTGCTACTCAAACTTAACAGAACCCAAATGGAATGAGAAGGGTCATATGTAAAACAAATCACATGATTAAATGGAGAAGTAGGTGGACAATGGGATCCCAAGATATGCATTTTTTCCCTTTCATCTATTCAAGTATAGATGAACTACCTCCTCTCTTCTAGGTTCTACACTAGACACTAAGGTGCCTAGTATATTTGTACTAAAATATGAAAGAGAGAATCCCTGGTAACAAATAATTTTTAGTATGCTAGGGGAAGTGAGAGAATAAACATATATTTACAATGTAATATAATAAGTAGTTGTTTTTTTTCAAGTGAAGAATCTCAATTTTAAAAATATTTTTTAAATTTATTTCAGAGGGGAAGGGAGAGCCAGAGAGAGATGGAAACATCAGTGATGAGAAAGAATCATTGATAGGCTGTCTCCTGCACGCCCCACACTGGGGAATGAGCCCATAACCTGAGCATGTACCCCAGCCTGGAATTGAACTGTGACCTCCTGGTTCATAGGTCAACACTCAACGACTGAGCCACACTGACTGGGCATAATTGCCATAATGTGGAAGCAATTTGAGTAGGTACCTGTATTACCTCCAGACAATGGGATATTATTCAGCTCAAAAAGAAAATGAGCCATCAAGCCATTAAAAGACCTGGAAAAATGTTAAATGCACATTACCAATTGATATACGCCTATCTGAAAAGGCTACATATTGTATGATTCCAACTATGTGATATTCTGGAAAAACCAAAGCTATGGAGACTACAATTTTTGTTGGCTGTAAGGGTTTGGTCAGGGCAGGGATAAATAGCACAGAGAATTGTTAAGGCAGTGAAAGTACTTTGTGTGGTACCATAATGATGGATACATGTCATTATACATTTGTCCAAACCCATAGAAATCCAGCACCAAGAGCAAACTGGAACGTAAAGAGTGGACTCTGGGCCATTATTATGTCAGGGCAGGTTCATCAAATTTAGTTTGTGCATCTTGCTGGAGTTGGATAACGGGGACTGCTATTTGAATGTGGGAGCAAGGACTATGAGACATTTCTGAACATTCCTGTCCATGTTGCCGCAAACCTAAAACTGCTCATCTGATAGCTCTTGGATTTAGCTTCATTGGAGGAAAAAAATTGTGTTTGAAGGGAATGTCCCTCTACTAGGGCTAGTCAGCCTGTCACTGAGGATCATAGTGGCTTCTCCACGGCAAAGTCTACTAGAAACTCTCATTGATTCTCCCACGTCCTGCTCTTTCAAGTTTCCCGTGTGAGAGATCAGATGTACAACACTGAGCATCACAACTGGCCGCTAAAGAAAGATTCCTTTCTGCCGGAAACCACCTTAGCCACTAGCCTCTTCTATCTCATCCTCCTCTGGCTCTTTAGCTCTCTAATCACAGTTTGTTTTCCAACTAATTAGTGTTGGGACAACTCAGCCCTGAACCTCAACTTGAAAATGTTAGTGTCATGGGGAGAGAACACTTAATCAAATGACTTGTGATTATTCAACTAAGAGATTTTCTCTGATTGAGCCTGCTACCCTTTCCGAGGCATTCGGTCTTCTTTCTAAAAATCTGTGCTTGAGCAGGCTCTGCTATGGCAGGGCTACCACGTTTTACTGAAGGGGAACAGACAGATATGACAATATGATGAAGGTGCTGCATGTTCATTGAAATCAAGGGTATTTTTAAATAGTTCCTTACTTGCTAAAATTTTAAAAATCCAGTCTCTTATCTAAGGAATGCTTATACAATGTATTCAGCCACATAGGATGGTTTGTCTTATCCTCATGTGCTTCTCAGTCTGTATAAATTATGGCAGAGCCCTAGCCGGTTTGGCTCAGTGGATAGAGCATCAGCCTGCAGACTCAAGGATCCCAGGTTTGATTATGGTTAAGGGCATGTACCTTGGTTGCGGGCACATCCCCAGTGGGAAGTGAGCAGGAGGCAGCTGATTGGTGTTTCTCTCTCATCGATGTTTCTAACTCTCTATCCCTCTCCCTTCCCGTCTGTAAAAAAAAAACACAATAAAATATATTTTTAAACTTATTCCTAGGTATCTTAATTTTTTTGGTGCAAAGGTAAATGGGATTGCTTTTTTAATTTCTCTTTCTGTAAGTTCACTATTGGCATATAAAAATGCCATAGGTTTCTTGGTGTTAATTTTGTATCCTGCTACATTACCATATTCATTTATTAGGTCTAATAAATTTTTTTTTTAATTTTTTAATTTAATTACATAAAGTATTACAAAGATTAGTACAAATATCTCTTTTTTCCCCTGCCCTTCCCCCAGCCTCCCCTTCCCCCCAGTGGTCTGTGTCCTTTGGTTATGCTTAAATGCATGCATAACAGTCCTTCGGTTGATCTATTACCCCCCCCACTCCCCCTCTGTCCTTGTTGCTTTAATTTGACAGATTGTTTGATGCTGTTCTGCCTCTGAATCTGTTTCTGTTCACCAGTTCATAATGGTTATTATTATCCATTTATGAGTGACGACATGTGGTATTTTTCTTTCATTGACTGGCTTATTTCATTTAGCATTATGTTCTCCATTTCCATCCATGCTACTGCAAATGCTAGGAACTCCTTCCTTTTCACAGCAGCATAGTTTTTGATGGGGTCTTTAGGGTTTTCTAAGTACAATATCATGTCATCTGTGAATAATGACAATTTTACTTCTTCTTTTCCAATTTGAATGCCTTTTATTTCTTCTCCTTGCCTGATTGCATTGGCTAGCACTTCCAGTACTATGTTGAACAGGAGTGGTATAAAAAATTATGGCAGGTATAACTGTTTAAATTATTTATTTTTATATTTCTTTGACTTTGAATGTCTCCTATTTAATGGGACATGTTTTTAAATATCTGGCCTTGACAGTGAGCAAACTTTTAACCTGATTTCTCCTAGACATGACATGGGAGGAAATTTGGGAGCTGTGGAGCAGGCTCCTAATCCTTGAGATGGCTGACCTTGGTTAGAATTGAATTCTGCGCTCACGTTGTGATCTCAAACAAGGCACTGAGCCCATCTAATCTAATAAAAGCATAATATTGAAATTGAACATCCCTTCAGGACACCTAAGCCATGCCCACCAGTTAATCAGAGTGACTATATGTAAATTAACCCAGCCAAGATGGAGGCTGCCACTCATGGAGCTGAGTAAACAGGCAGCGTCCACTGCAGCAGGAGTGAAACTGTTTGCAGGCAGCTGGCCTTCTCCCGGCTCCAGGCAAGAACATGTTTGCAACATTGTTTCAATCCTAGAGGCCTCTAGAGCTGAAGCAAACGGCAGGCCCAGCAGACTACATTGTTTCATTATAGAAGTCACGAGCTGAAGCAGAGAGGAGGGTTCATTAACTGCCTAGGCCTCGGCTTAAAGGAATAGTGTATCAATTATAGAAAATAAACAAACCCCAGAAACCTGCTTCCAGCCAGCCTTGCTGGGGCATTGGGTCAATGGGAGCTGTGGGCAGCCTGAAAGCCTAAAAGCGCCCCTCAGCCCATCACCCAGTCTGGTCACACCATAATGGGGTGAGGGACGCCACTGGGGGGGCTTGGCCAGCCTGCAAACAGACATCAGCCCTCACCCAGGCTGGCCAGGTACCCCAGTAGGGACCCAAAACCTGAAGGGACTGTGGGCAGCCTGAAAGTCTGAAAATGGCCCTCAGCCCATCACCCAGGCTGGTCACACCCCAATGGGGTGAGGGACCCCACTGGGGGTTTGGTCAGCCTGCAAACAGCCATCATCCCCTCACCCAGGCTGGCCAGATACCCCAGTAGAGACCCAAATCCTGAAAGAGCTGTGGGCAGCCTGAAAACAGCCCTCAGCCCATCACCCAGGCTGGCCACACCCCAATGGGGTGAGGGTCCACACTGGGGGGCTTGGCCAGCCTTCAGACAGCCATCAGCCCCTCACCCAGGCTGACCACGCACGCCAGCAGGTGGACATCTCCAGAGGGGTCCCACACTGTGAGAGGGCACAGGCTGGGCTGAGGGGCCTCCCAAGGGCACAAATTTTTGTGCATCGGGCCCCTAATCCTTTTATAAAGGAGGCTAATATATACATAGTGAAGTACTTAAGATGATAAAGTGAAATAAGGTGACTAGAATACTTGAAACATCTGTTAACACAGGAAGCAAGCACTTAATAACAGCCAAATTACAGTTTACATAGAAACCAGAGATGTTTGTTTCTGACCTCCCATAACCTCCTCTAAATATTTCTCTTCTTACTTACTAGGTTTCATGGACCAAAGAAAATAACAAGTTCCACTAAAAGAAAATACCTTTTTAATATAATAAATATTCCTTAACAGGTTGTTCTAAGAGGCTTCTGATGACCCTCAAAGTGGCAACTTACCCCACAGCTCAGGTTGTGTTGCTTTTCCTCCAGCAGGGAACAGGGTGCCTTCCAGACCTCAGATTCTGAGGAATGCTTGTCAAAACAGATTTTTTTTTCAGCAGGCACTGCCAGCACCCAGATTAGTTTCCATTTGTATATAATAATAAAGCCTAAAATTGGCTCCTCTAGAGCAAGTTTGATCACATTACCTGTATTTGATGAAATACTGATAATCTCTTCCCCCAAATGGCAACATTCTGAGTCCAGCAAATTGGGATGGAGGCAATGAAGAAGAAACATCCCTTCCCTTACATACATATCCTATGCTGAGGCATTCCAACTGAAGGGCGGTTTCTAAGCTATCTAAGTTATCTGTTTCTAAGTTATCATAGATGAACTGAAAAATAAATCTGGCAATCCGATTAAAGGTCCTGGAGCCAGGAAGATTCGATTTGTATTCCTGTTCTCATCCTAACTAACTCTGTGATTATAGACAGTGAATCAACTTATTCATAATTCCACTTTTATCACAGTCAAAATAGAGCCAATAGCACCGATTTACAGAATTGATTGGAGGGAAAGAGATAGATAACATGCCTGTGTGCAGCAAAGAGCCAAGCCCATGATGTGAGTTTAATGAGCAGTAGCTGTTATCATTGTGATGTCACTGACTTGACCAGAAAAAGAAGGGGCTCTGTCACCCCAGACATTGTGCCCACTTCACAACACGTCCTCAGTGCACTGTCTGGTTTAATATTGAATAGAAATTCCAACACAACAGCTCCCTATTTTCCCCTCATTCTAGGGAAGTTCTAACTCATGCACCAGTGGACCAATGCTGGTGTCCTCTGTAAAAGCTGAAATGACACTGGTTCAGGAGATAGGGGTGGCGAGGCCATCATGAGAAAGCATCTGAGGTTTATTCATCTGTATTTTCCCAATGCTAATCACTATCATATGTTGTTCCTTCCTCCTTTGACTGTACTCTCCAGCCTAACTAAACTATTAGGGAACTGAATATTGGTTGGATATTTTCATGCTTTCTTGATTTTGATCATAGCGATCGCTTGACCAAGAATGCTTTCCTCTTATAATCAGCCCAGATAATCCTACTCATCGTGGGTTCGGACTCACCACTTTCTTAGTTGTGCCATCTTGGGCAAATTACAGACTCTTTGCTTGACTCAGTTTTCTAAATTTTTCTAAATTACAAAACATGATGGTACCTGTGGCTACTCATGATCTGGCCCCAGACCAGCAGCATTAGCATTTCTTGGGTATTTGTCAGAAATGTAGACTATCAGGCCCCATCTCAGACCTACTGAACCACTATCTGGATTTTAACAAGACCCTCAGGAGATTTATATGTACATCTAAGTTTCATGTGCTTTGAAGATAATTATATGCTGAGGATGTTGTCAGGATTAAGTGAGATGGTAGAGATAAAGCAGTTAGAACCAGACATAAATGCAAAATGCTGGATAAATATTAATTATTATTTTACTTTACATCAAGATATACCTCCAGTGGAACTTTCCTGTCAAGCTTCCTGTGATTTTCCATTGTCCTCTTATTATTTAGTTTCTCCAGCTTTTGTTTGTGGTCCCCCAAAATCTCTGTAGGTACTTTTGATAATGTATTTACGTGGATCTTTTTCTGTCATACTCAAAGGAATGTCATTTATCTCCCTGTCCTCTGGGTCTAGGATAGTGCCAGAAGAGACCTCCTGTAAGTATCAGTTGAATAAATGACACACACACACACACACACACACATACACACACACACACTCAATAACCTCTACAACAAATACTAACAGTACCAACGGAATGACATGGAGGATATTTAGTAGAAAACTCAAGGAATGCTGAGATACTCTAAGAAACATCGTTAGTGAGGTGAGATTTAAGCTGTTGTTGTTTTTTTTAACAGCATAGATGTTCAAGAGTTTAAGAGAAAGAAATGGTGTAAATTATGGGTGCAGGTAATGATGTGAGTGAAATTTAAAAACGAGAGTGTGACTAACAGGTTCAAAGGAACAAAAATTGATCTGTGTTTCTGGAACAGAGAGTTCTTTGAGGAACTGTAATAGAGAATGTAAGTTGTGAATTCACACTGAAGATCCTGAGTACCAAGCTAAGTCTGACATTAAACAGAAACTGAAAGTTTTTGAGTTGGAATGCTTAACATATCTTTTAAAAAGGAAAAGAAGTCTTAGGTGGTTTGGCTCAGTGGGTAGAGTGTTGGCCTGTGGACCAAAGGATCCCAGGTTCGAATCTAGTCAAGGGTACATGCCTGGATTGCGGGCTCGGTCCAAAGTGCAGGAGACAGCCCGTCAATGACTCCCTCTCATCACTGATGTCTCTATCTTTCTCTTCCTCTCCCTTCCTCTCTGAAATCAATAAAAATGTATTTTTTAAAAAAGGAAAATAAAATCTTATTAATAGTATCTCCTTCCAAAATAGCTCTATAGAGAATGAGGTTATCATTTTGAAAATGATAGCTCATTTAATGGCAAGTCAAAATTTTTATTTGCCAAGTTAGAGATGTTTTATTTACCACATATAAAAACCATAGAGAGAAGACTGTTGGAAGCAGGACACATATATATCTGACTTTTCCAATGAAGGGATACATGTGGGATTCCAGGGAGGAGGGATAATTGGGAAGAGAAGTAGGAATTTGTGTCAGTGGAGAGTAGTGGAGGGTTTAAAATAGAAAGCAATGCACTCTACTGTCCTATTTTCTCAGACCACACCCATGAATAGTCTATGTAAAGGGTGAGAGAGTAGGTGAGGAGAGAACCTTGGCATAGATTATAATCTTATAATTGAGAAGGGAAAGTACAAGAGTGGCTGTCAGAAGAAAGATGCAGATTTGTTCTGCCTTTGGCAATATTAAAAGCTTCAGATAAATCACTTAAATTCTCTGCACCATAGGTTTTATCTTAGCAAATATTCTCTAAATATGTATTAGGACTGACCTTGGTTTAAAAGGGATATTATGCTTAGCCTTTGAGGTGAAACAGATAGGTAATGAATGATCTAATGATGTTATTTTTTAATTGATTTTTATTGAGTTCCCATAGAATACATGAATTTTTAATCTGTAATTTACAGAGGTAGAAAGTGTCAATTTATTAAGCTTATTTAAAAAGCAAATGACAATATCTTCCACATATTTTACGTGAATCATTCAATATGAATAAAGATTAGCTCAGTGTCACCAAAATAGAATATAAAATAGAGAATAGAAAAACACTTTTATTTCTTCTGAAAGTGGTTTGATGCCAGGATAATCTAGCTTGTTTTTCCAAATATGGGAGATAGAAAAGACTAAAGAATCTGTTAGAAACAGATGCTCCTGGGAACAATGGCATTTGAAGGCTTATTTCCTTGAAAGAGGCAAAATGCTGAATAAAATAATTAGTTCAAAACCATATTTTGAAATTTTAAAATAACTCCATTTACAAAAACATAAACATCAAATAGAAAAAAATCTAATAAAGGATGTGCAGAACCTCTATACCATTGCTACTTAAAGTGTGGTTCATGGAGCAGAGCCAGACTTTTATTCTGTTTCTTCCTTATTAGCAATGAGATAAGTACAGAAACTCAGTTTAGAAAGTTTTATAGTGATTTTATAGATATTACCTTTTTATAGACATTATATAAACTTTTGTAAACATCACTACAACCTCCAAGCCTTAATCCCTGGATTTGATTCATTGAAAAGATGTGCAACCAGCCTGCGTATTGTTGAACCTGGTTAAGTCACCTGTGGTGTAAGTTATGGTCTAGTTATGCATAGTCGTCATACATATATTGATCTGCAATGGTTAGAAAGCAAACTTGGTTCTTCGTCATAGATACAAAATTTACAGAACTTTATTGAATAAATTAAGAGAAGCTAAATAAGAGCAGAGATAAACTAGGTTCATGGGTTAGAAGAGTCAGTATCCTGAAGATAGCGATTTCCCCCCACATTAATGTGTAAAGTCAGTGCCATTTTAGATGAGATCTTGGCAGATTTTTTTTTGTGAGAGTGGGGAGAGAGAGAAAATGGCAAGCTGAATCTTTATGCATATGGGCTAAATAATAAAAAAAGAAAGTAGGAAGACTTAAACTACAACCTACTGATACCTAGTATAATGACATAGTAATTAATACGGTATGATAATAAGACAAAGAAAGATAGTCTATCACTGGAATAGAATAAATAGTTCATAAACATATCACATACATTGTGATCATCTAATTATAACAAGTTGATAGGGTTGGGAAAGGGTAATATTTTCAATGTATAGTGCTGAGTCAATGGATTTCAGGAGAAAAATAATTTACCTTGACTCTTACTTCAAACCATATAAAAACATCAGTTATAGATTAATTGTAGCTATAAATGTAAAAATGAAAACAATAAGTCTTCCAAGTGAAAACACAGGCTCATATGTTTATAAATTTGAGGTAAACCAATATTTATTAAATAGGTCACAAAAACTATTAACCACAAAAGAAAAACTTGACCAAGTTATTTATATTGAAATTTAGGGTTTGTTTGTTTTTTTTTTGTTTGTTTTTTTAAAACACATCACTAAGAGGGTGTAAAATCAGCTCTCAGAAAGGGAGAAACTATTTGCAGTACAAATATTCAACAAAGGACTCATATCCAGTATATGTTTTTTAAAAAGTTCTAGAAATATTCTCTCTCTCCATTCCTCTCTGAAATTAATAAAAGTATATAAGGTGGAATCATCTAAAACTATAACTGATCATAGAGAAGAATGGCACAAATAAGTATAGTTTTGAATGAAATGAGCTGGATAAAAATGAGCTGGAGCACATATTGTGTTATTCCATTTATGTCAACAAAAATAGGCAATGGTTGTCTATGCTGTTCAAAGTCCTAACAGTGCTTACCTTTGGGAGAAAGTACTGACATAAAGGGAGTTCAAGGAAAACTTCTAGAATTCTGATATCCATGTTTCTCAATTTGGTTACATGAGTTCTTTTAGAGAACATTCACTGATATGTGCTCTGATGTTAATGTATACTTTATTTCAGTCAATCAATCAATCAATCAAACTTTTGAGCCATGGCAGCTTGGAGGAAAAAGATTAGAAGATAATAATTAAAGTTATAATTCCAATTCTGAAGTTTCCCTGAACTTATGCTAGCACTCTGAATTCACTGAAAGGGCTTATGGCTCCTTTAAAAAGAGAGATTTAAAATAATAGATTCTGCAATTATATACATATACAGCAATACAGAAGAAAAAAGCAGTGGGACTTAACTGTCAAATATATTGAACATAAAGTGGTTTAGCAACTCTAGAATTCCCAGCTTGAATCTTATTCATCCAAGAAAATATAGAGTCGCAAGCCCAGGGAACAATGCAGATACTGCTCTTGATGGCTTATTATAAGCAGGGGGTGACAGAATCATTGATAGCCCAAATTGAGGTGCCACATGTGAAGTCAAATAATCTAAAATATGAGATATTTTTGGTTTTCATTTAAGAAACATATTATAGCCAGCTTTCCAGCTGAAATAAATGGGCAATGTGCAGTCTAATGCTGTTATCTAAAAATAATAATCACCTTAATTTAGTTTAGAGTAGGTACCAAGATTATACTTCATTGTGTCTAAAAATAAAGACTTTTAGATTCCCACATAGACAAATCAATGCATGGACCAGGCTGATGGGCCCAGTCCTGGGGCTTGATAAATTACAGACGATGAGAGGTGGCCTTGCTCAGGGTTCAGAGGTGTGTGGAGGCAGTCTATTGAAAGGTTTCTGTTTCCACCTCATGCTCTCTGGAGTACTTACCTTGGTCAGTCAGATTTGACACTTATCTGTTAGATATTCAACTTTCCCGGGAATAATGTCACATATTATGCAAGTTAATTTTTCTTAGATGGCTATGCATTCATACCATTCCCCCTTATAATAAGGTTGCATCTAGTCATTCAATTATTTGTTTATAATTTGGTTACTTATTAATTTATGTGATTTCTTGATGACTAATTACAATGTATTAGGGGCTAATGGGAGTTCTAGAGATGTTTAGGAAATAGTCCTTGTCTTCAAGGAGAATAAATACTAACAGCATTTTTTATAAACTAGGGGCCCGGTGCACAAAAATTTGTGCACTCGGGGTGGAGGGAGTCCCTCAGCCCGGCCTGTGCCCTCTCACAGTCTGGGACCCCTCAGTGGATGTCCTATGATGGCCCCAGTCTGCCAGGCGCCTTGTGTGTGTGTGTGTGTGTGTGTGTGGCCACTGGGGACCTGCCTTCAGCCGCATCAGAGGCTCGGAGCAGTCCTCCTGTGTGTGTCTACCTGCCGGGGACCTGCCCCCAGGCACACCATGGAGGCTTGGAGCAGGCACCCCCTCTATGTTGATCTCTCAGACTCTTGCCCTCCCCTGCATGTTGTTCTCTTTTTTGAGCTGTGGCCAGGGCTGGGTGCTGCCTACCTCCCAAGCTTGCCTACTGCCCATCTTTCTCCATCCACCAGAAAGCAGGGAAAACCCGCCTCGTGGTCAAGCCAGCCTTTTCCTGCTGGGGTCTGGGGAGCCGCCAAGCAGGCCACCGACTCTTTCCCACTCACCGGTCCCCTGCTGCCTTCCTTTCCCACTTTCCGGTGCCGCCAAGGGGTCTGGGGAGCTGCCAATAAGGCCCCTGGCCCCTGCAGCCTTGCTTTCCTGCTCCCCAGTGCCCTGCAAAGGGCCTGGGCAGCTGTCAAGCAGGCCGAGACCGCCCCGCTGCCTCTTTCCCACTCCCCAGCCCGCCACCTTGCTTTCCCACTTCCTGGTGCCCTGCAAGGGGCCTGGGAAGCCCACCAAGCAGGCTGCCGACCCCCTGCTGCTTCTTTCCTGCTCCCCAATGCCCCTCCAAGGGCCTGGGAAGCCCACCAAGCAGACTGCCGACCCCCTGC
>PVJC01006309.1:42615-55591 GCA_004026665.1 Murina feae | reverse complement strand
AGGAGGAGGAGATAAGTTTCTGTGAGGCTGGATCCTTATCTACTAGGATTCTTGTCGAAGGTTAGAAAGATACTTGGTACACAGTAGATCTACCCAAGTATGTATTGAAGAGAGAGAGAATGTAAGAGGCAGAGAGAAGAGGGAAAAGAGGGAGGGAAGGGAGAACAAAAAGAAGCAGAGATTATGTTTAGAGAGCAGAATTTCCCACAGTTGGGCATCACACTCTGCACTTCTTGAAACCTTTTGAACAGTTATGATGTTTACACTACAAATATGCTGTCAGTTTCTCTGGAATCCAAGCCACTTTATTTCAGGAGATGGGGATGGGAAGCTGTGTTTACACCATGTTTGCATCACAAATGTCATCACCTTTGCTTTCTGTTAGCACATTAAATTCTTTATCTTTAAAGCTTAAGAAGTGTTTCTGATTCTAAAGATGTAATGCTGGTCTTTCTGCTGAATTGGTCTTGACAGTTCAGCCCAGGGTAAATTCCAATAACATACACAAGAGCATGTGTATGGAAAAAGAAAGTCAAGGAAATGCTGAATAAAATGGCCCATGCAGACTTTCAGCATCTGAATAAACATGAGTCTTGATTATCACTCTGAGACTTCTGCAGAATTTTTTTTTATTATTTTGCTCCTTGTCTAGTCACCAAAGCAATGATACACAATGAGATATGCGTTCATAAGCCTTGAAGGCATGTCGAGCCCCGTGGATAAAACACGGTTCTAGAATTCAGGATTACTCCAAAGGCCAGAGAGCACTTTTCAGAACACTCACAAAGCCCACGAGGGAGTTCCCCAGGGAACAGAGTCAGTGCACACTTGCATTCTGCACAGAGGTGTGCTGATGTGAGCCCAGAAACTGACCAACCTTGGTATGAACAGCGGAGTATCAGCTCACGACGCAGTGACCTGGTTACAATGCTACTTCTCCAGCATAGTTGTAGCTTAGCCAAAGGATAACCAAGTCAGCCAAGCATGTGTTACCTCCCAAATGGTCCGGATGGCAAAGTCAAAGGCTAAAACCGACGGAAAGAATGTTGGGTTTTAGTGCATTCAGAGAAGATGACTTTTTTAAAATGACTTCTGCACAGGAGTAGAGATGCTTTTTAGGTAGCACTCAACCTGGAAGTCAGTTCCCCCAGGCAAACACAGTGGCAACCTACATAATTCCACCCACACTTGTTCGGTACAATAGAGAAACCTCAGGACAAGGAGGCAGCAAAAAAAGAGGACATTCCTAAATACTAAGAGTTGATGATTAAAGCTGGGTGGGGGCAGGGGTGGGTGCTTCAGTTTTCCAACTATATGCAACAGCCCATGAGGACTCCACACTTACAGAATGACTTGAGCAATTGCAGACCATAAAATGTAAGATTTTTCTGCAATTAGCAATTAGAAAATAAGCTATAGAATGCAAAAGGGTGTGGGACCAAAAAAAAAAAAAAAAAAGCACAGGAAGGGAAGAGAATTAGTGGATCATCAGAAACAAAATAAGCAATGAAAGAGGAACTCAGGGGAACCAGGATGAAGCAATTCTCATATTCTGTTTTTTTGTGATATTAAAAGATCTAAGTTATGAAAACCCTGTGGATAAATCCAAAACATGTTATGTGAAAGAAAGTGGAGATAAATAAGCAAATGCTGAACAATTCTATTTCTATAAAATTCATGAGTAGACGAAACTAATGCTTAGAGATGGGATTTAGAAGGTGGTTAGGTTTGGGGTGGGAAGGATTGACTGGAAAAGAGCATAAGAGCTTTCGGAGGAAGTAGATACCCACCATGGCCTGACCTGGGTGTGGTTACACAGGTGTACATATGCACATAAAAACCACGAAGCTGCACATTTAAAAAGAAAGAGTAACAACTGACTTTCGTCCCATTGTCACTCTCAATCAGCCTTTGCTCAGACTAAATCTGATGGTTAATTGTATGAGTCACCTTGGCTCCGTCCTACTGCCCACATATGTGGTCAAACATGGATTTTTTTCTGGGAAGCTATTCTGGAATGAGATTAATATATAAACCGGTGGACCTTGTTTGAAGCAGACTGTCCTTCCTAATGTGAATGGATAGTATCCAGTCAGTTGAATGTCTGACTAGAACAAAAGACTGACACCCCCAAGCAGGAGGGAATTCTGCCGCCGAAGGACTTTGAACCTAAATTGTGACATTGACTTTTTTTCTGGATCTTCAGCCCACCAGCCTACCTTGTAGATTTCAGACTCGCCAGAGTCCGTAATCATGTGAGCCAATTCCTTAAAATAGGTCTCTTTCTCTAAATATACACATCCTATCGGTTCAGTTTCTCTGGAGAAGTAGGTCATCTGTCTTTACAGAATAATACCTGCATGAGGACCTCTCCCAGCTAGAGAGGCACACTTCCCACTCCTGCTTCCTCAGAATTAAACAAAATTAAGCCATCCTTGGCCATTTACTCCTATCAGCCCCATTCAGCATTTACCACATTGTGCGTCTCCATAAATATGAAAAGGCTATCTCAGTTGAGACACTTAACTTTAAAAACACATCAGGGGGTGAAGTGTTCACTAAACGCTGGCATTCAAAGGCACTGGTATGTTTAACAAAGCTTATATTTAAGATATGTTTGGAAAAGTACTTTGGAAAAATACAGAGTCAATACTCAGCTCAGCTGTTTAAACACACCAAAGTACACACACACACACACGTGTGTGTGCACATCAGAGAAGCCACCATTTGTAAAGCAGATTAGCACATGATCATCTCTCAATAAGCTGAGCCTCTGGGTAATGCACATAGATCTCAGGGGATAGAAAAAAAGGATCCCAGATTCATGGGCCTTAATTCTCCATCTGTTGCTTGATTAATGGGGTGGATTTGCCACCGCTCTGCCCTGCAGTCAAAGGTAAAGCACACTAATGATGACCGATAGGTTGAGAGTAAAAATGGGTAAGAGGAGAGTTGGTGATACTTAGGAAGAAAGCTGAAAAGCATCCATCTCTTTTAGTTCAGACGCTAAAACTGTGGAGAAAAAGATTTTGATTTCTTTCTTTGCCCACAGCTGAGAACTGGGGGAAACTTCCTGAATTTGTTTCAATTATTTTGGATATTCAAGGAAAGGAAACGAGAGTTTTGAGCAAGTGTAGTGTGTGTGTGTATGTGTGTCTTTCTGTGTGTCTGTCTGTGTGATATGTGGGTTTGGAGGGGAACTGGGAAATGCTTTGCTGTCGGTGGCTGGCTCTGAGGGTAACTTACTCTGCCACTCTCGCTCTCTGCTTCATTCATTCTTAGTTGCTTGCTTTTCAGCAGACCTCCTCAGCAACTATGGTGAAAATAATACACGACAGCTCAAGACTGTCAAGAAAACTGGTGAACGCCCATAAAAACAATTTATATTTCAGGCCAACCTGTCCCAGGGTACTTTTTGTCAGTTTTCCTTGTTCAAATCCCTGTTATTTCTGCTTAAAACCACTCATGTCGTAACCATATTTTAAAAATGAAAACTAAGAAGATGAAATGGGTTTGACTGGGGTAGGAAGAAGAGAAATAATGGCAGGAGTGAAAAGAGCTCAATAAAATGAGCTTTGTATTTTGTTTTTAGTCCGTCAAAACCTGCCTGTAATGCTGGTGTGGAATATAGTGTGCTGGCTGGTGGCTCTGGCAGTCTTATCTGTGTCAGTTTCTTAGATTAAATATGTAGATGACCAACGTATTGTGAGCAAGCAGAATCTATACTGATCCCCATGCTAATATCTTCCTAGAGAACCTGTCACCCTTTCTTTAGGGCTGTGTATGTCCCCAAAATAAGATCTTTCATGAAGCAGCACCCCCACTGATACAAGAAGAGTCAGTATACCTTTGAAGAAACACACCCTTACAAATCTTGGGGTGAGACCAAGCCCAGGGCCATCACACCCTCATCCACATGGAGTTGATGAGGAAATACATTAGGAAAGTTACATTAGTTTAGATTCTCGCTGGTGACATCAAAACATCCCAGATGGACACTGATGGATTTTTCTTCAGAGAAATGCAGGGAAATGATGGGCTGAGAGGCTGTAATTCCCAGAAAGTATCCTGTTTCTCATCAAAATAAGTGTTTGCTTTCCCTACCTCATTCAAATAAAAAACGTATGGTAGGACTTTTTGAATGGGAACTCTTTCAAACCCAACCATTTCTCCATGACAAATAAGGCAGATAGCGTGGGAAAGGGAGCCGAGGATGGAGGAGTGTCAGCATTGAAATGCATTTCCGCTTACATAAAATGGGCTTTCTCACAGCAGAAGATGATTGGTAAAGTGATTCTTTGTAGATCATTATTCCATTCATTCCATAGATTAAGACATTTCTCTTCAGACCTAACAACATACAGGGAATGACTAATATGAAATTATTAGCTTAGGTGAACTTCATGAAACCTTTCCTTTTGCTTAAAAATGAAATTGAAATAAATAAAATGAGCCTTGTATTTTGTTCACCTTTAAAAATTATCAGGAAAAAAATAATTCACATGTACATTTAATTACTTGCTTTTGGTGGACCAGGGAGATGATTATAACCATTAAATATAGTATCCCAGATTCATTGCGAATACCTTGTACATCTGTTAGGTGAATGATTACCTGTTTGGAATAATTAGATGGCTCCCTGCAGAGGAGGAAAACGAAACAGATGTAAGAGAAGTTATTTTATTCTTTAAGTAAGAGCAATAGTTAAGATTAATGTAAAGAAATTGAATATATATATATATATATATATATATATATATATATATATATATACAACAGGACATGTTAATAGTTGAAACTGGGAGATGACAGAGGGAAGGGGTGACTTAGGTTTCTGTTGGGAACTCAAGTGCATTTATTGACAAGTAGAACCTCAGAGGAGAGCAGATTTGGGCCAGGGCAGGCTGGACTATGTGGTGTGGGAAGAGTGTATGTGCATTTTCAGACTTGTTCAGTTTGTAATGTCCTTAAAACATCCAGGGAAAAGTCAGCAGATCAGAAACTCAGAAGATATACCCTCACAGCAGATATTTAGTTTAAATTATTAACTTCTGAGGGATATGATAGATGAATGAATGATAGAGGGGAAAATAAAGGGCTGGATGGATAGACTGAAATATGGATAGAGGGATGGATGGAGAGAACCAAAGGATTAAAAGAGGAAGACAGAGAGGTTGATAGCAGAGTGCACTGGTACAAAAAGTTGTAATGGAGCCCTCTTGTCTGTTACACAGAACCTTCCCATTTATCTCTCAAAACACAGCCCTAATGGCACTGAATTCTAATTTTTCATTATGCATAATTTATTTTTTTTCTGATAGATTCTCATACCTCCCAAACCTAATTTCTGATTCAAAATTCAGTTTTTAACTTGAAGAATATTGAATTCCTTAAAAAGGGAAAACTTTATTTAAGGGGAAAGGGAAATATTTATAAGGTTTATGAAACATTGATTCAGATTTTATTGCTCCTATGTCTGTAGGTTTTAGTAAAACAATGACTGAAAGCAGTTAAGTCTGCTCTTGTCATAGGCTACTAAAATGACTTTATATTTCACTTAATTATTCTTTTCTTCCTAATGGAGTATGTGGTTCAAAACATTTAGCTTCGTAAACCAAGATATCTTTATGTTAAATGTTACCACATTAGTTTTAGTTTAGAAAGTAAACATGTTAGCCTAAGAGACTGGATTCAAATAAGATCTCTCTCTCTCTCTCTCTCTCTCTCTCTCTCTCTCTCTCTCTCTCTCTCTCTCTCTCTCATGCACACTCACACACCCCACTAACATGGACATGCATGTACACATGCACACACACATTCCAATTTCCAAAGCAATTTAATGTTATATTGCTGTTTCTCTCAGTGTGGACTTGATAAATCATTTACATCTACTCTTAATGAAAAGAGACAGTGAGGGGCAACCTAATGTATTGGACTAATAATCATCACATTCCCTTGCACTTAACATAACCTCCTGATTCCAGGAAACTCTAAGTACCTTACAGATATTACCTCGTTAATCCATACAGCATCAGTGTGAAATGGATAGCAAATAGTATGCTCTACTTGGTGCAGAAGCGATAGAAATGATGATTATAATAGTACCTTGTGTTTCTGGAACATCTTGTGCTGAGGTGTTCAGAACACTTTGCAGACGCTATCAGAGGAACTGCCTGATCTTCCTGAGAGATTGGCATCGAGCAAATATCAGCTTCCTTCAGATGAGTGTGGAAAACTAAGACATGCACAGAGACTTATTCAATTTTGCCAGTAGGGACAGAGTCCAAAACATTTTCCCCCTATGTACTTGGTGTTCAGAAACATGGATGTTATTATTTATTTAATATTCAAATTAGGTAGTAGATAGAGAAGTAGGTAGATGATATAGAAAAACAGATGGATGAATGTGGGCAGGGGAGGGAGGGGACAAGAGTGAGAGAGAGAAAGAGAGAGAACTTAGAATTTCACTCCTGACCTGAACATAGTGGTAATTATCATATCATGGTGCGATGCCAACAGAACCAGAACTGCTAATGAAAGAAAAGGTGAGGTCGCTAGCCCTAACCAGTTTGGCTCAGTGGATAGAGAGTCAGTCTGCGGACTAAAGGGTTCCAGGTTTGATTCCGGTCAAGGGCATGTACCTTGGTTGCAGGCATATTCCCAGTAGGAATCGATGTGTTCTAACACTCTATCCTTGTCCCATCCTCTCTGTAAAAAATCAATAAAATATGTACATATTTTTTTTTTAAAAAAAGATGAGGGGTCTAAGTTTAGTACATTTTCGGAATTCTAATGGACTTCATTTCCAGAAGCTAATCTAAAGTCTTTATGAGGTAGGTACATAGGGATAGAAATAGCAACATTGGGCAATCGCTTTGAACAGTATATGATTATCTAACCTCTGAAACTAATACAAAATATTGAATATAAACTGTAATGGAAAAAATTAAATTAGAAAAAGAAATAGCAATGAAGTTAAAAATTCAAATGTTCCTATTATAAAGTTTTTATTGCTCAAAGGCATAAGATGCCATTGACTGCAATGATTTTACTTAAGGGGCAAAATAATTTTTGGAGTGGCTGCCTGGGCTTCCTGGTACAGTAACTAAAGTTTGAATTTAGACCAAATTTTTATCAATTTCTACTTATTTCATAGCACTCCATCCCCCACCTAATTAACAGTATTATATCAACTAGTTCTATCTATTAGAACATATTGTATCCCACCAGCAGTGTATGAGGGTTCCACATTCTCACCAGCAAAAAAAAAAAAAAAAAAGAACATATTGTATTTATGCATTGACATTCATGTAATTAATGCAATTATTTATTTACAGTATTACTTTTCAACTTTATCTCAGACAGTAGTGTATTTTAAGATGCATTAATAAGAATGTCTATCCAAACTAAAATTAGAAATTTAAAATGTGGTTAAGTAGAATAGAAAAGAGCCTGTTCTAGTATAAATATAAAAGTAAATTTTGCTAAAATAAATAGATCACTTGTTTTAAAATCCATAGTATCAGTTGCAGCATCCCATAAATCATCAGATTTACAAAGTACAGGTTTAATAAATTTAAGTGAAACCAAATTTATTCTACTATCAAAAAAGTATCAGCATTATTTGAACTTGAAGAAGGGGCACTCATATTTTCAAACATTTTTCTGTGTTTCTCTACAACCCCAGGATATAACAGCTGTCATTCCTCAAGGCAGACCTGGTTGTTTCCTCGGGCTGAAGAAGGGAGGGAGGGTTTGCCATGTTCTGAATTGAAAGCTACAGAATGAAGCAGCAGAAGAGGGAGATTTTTTCAATACCACCAACACCATCTTTCTTTTCTTAATTCTGATGCACTTTCCCTTGCCACTGAATGATCTATTATTCAGCATTGGCAAAGCTTAGCCTCAGCAGGAGTTGTCGAGTGCTAAGTGCTTTATGGATCTGAAAGCTGAGGCAATCTGAAAACAGTTGGGGAGGACCCAGACTGGTTACTCCTTTCACTGTGGCTTGCCAAATATGCATTTCATGTATGACTTAATGAATTATTTACTTTGGTGAAAACAATCTATTCTTATTAAGGCACATCTGCTGATAATTATGAAGTGTGTAAACAATGAAAAAATGTATTTTCAAACCAGTAAAAAGAAATTTAGCAACATTGGTAATAGCTAAGCTGAGACTGCATCTCCTTAGTTGTTATCTATATTCAAAATACCTAAAGCCCACCTTATTATCTTGACATATATTAATGCACAATATAAGTAATATCTTAATGATCATATTTAATTAAAATCTAATTATAGTTACCCTAAAGGATACCAGTCTGAATTTAGTGAATACACTTTTAAACAACTATTGAACTCTCATTTTCACTAATGATATGATCTCAAAATATTTTGGAAATACCAAGTGATTTAAATTTACATCTAGATACGAATCACATGTTAGGTGTAAAATTGCTGTAGAAGTTCCAACAATATTTACAAATAAACATTTTTGCCAAGAAAATTCTGATTTGTTCTTACACAAAACTTGTATTATTTCAGTGGTATATATTTTTTTTTAATTGGCCATGAATATAAATCGTAAACTATAAGAATATAGCAATGACGCTTTGGAGGAATCGCAGCAATAAACATCTTTATCTTTGGGTAGTAAAATGAAAATTTTAACTGAATTTTATAATTTTGATTATAGCTGATATTATTTTGGCCAGAAATAATATTTTCTATGTTTTTCAACCACATCATAACTCAGCAGGTTTTTGTTTGTTTTAGTTTTTAATGTCTCCCATAGGATCACTTAATAATGCATTCAGTAAATACAAATATCAAGTGTTCACTATGTGCCTACCACTGTGTTGGAAGCTAGGCTGAAAACCTGTGCAAAACCAGACCGATGCCCTGCCTACTGCAGCTGACTGCCTCGTGGGGTATTCCCATTACCAATTGCCACTGGGTATCCCTAGGGTTACAGTTATGAAACTTGCAGTACAGGCGTTAGCTCAGTTTTAGCGTTTACCAGAATATTTTGCTGAGTAGCCCCTATGACTATCTCCCCTCCTTATTTTTGCTTTCTTGAACTGTGCTTCTGCAACCCAAAGCACAGAGCATGGTGTGGAGGAATGAACCCAGCTGTGTTGAAATGTGATCTCCAGCACCTCAGCACAGCTTAGGAGCCCCTGCTGCCCTGTTCTCCCTCTGCGTTAACCCCGCAGGCCTCTGCTCACCTTTCCATTAGAGCATGTATCTGACTGGGCTGCAATCACCAGTTAATATCAATGTTTGGTTTTCAAGGAATGGCAGGATCACATGCCCCTCAAGTTATGTACTGCCTTCCAGAGATGCTGCGTTATGAGAGGTCTGTGCTAGCTGAGCTGAGTTGAATTGAACTGAGTTTTCAAAGAAGCATGAGTTTTGAATGTTGGAAAATCATTGGTGTGTGTGTGTGTGTGTGTGTGTGTAAAGTACCAATATGTATGCCTGTGCCCTCTGAGTTCTCAGACACAAAGTCTGTTGCCCCCATAATCCTAGCATATTGCCTGACCCAGGGTTAGCAAACCCTGTACCTATATCCTTCCCTTCTCTGCAGGTCCTTACTCCTCCAAATCTCATTGACTCACATTACAACGCCTCTTTCAACATATCCCCAGCAATTCTCTCTCCAGCAGCAATCTCCCCAAATTTCTGAGATATAAAGGTCATCTTTCCTGCTACTGCTCAAGTATTGTTCCAGGAAAATATGGAGTTTTATAATCATTAAGTGCCCTTAATATCTTTGATTACTTCTTCCTTTCTCTTGGGGAAAAATAAAAGATGAAAGTAACATATGTTCTCCAGGAAGTCACACTGCAATGTCTGTGAATCTTTACAGAACAAATCTTTCCCTTCATTATATCAAACTGAACATCTAGAAGTTTGAGAAGTTCCCAAACAAAATATCTTCATCAAAACTGTGTGTGAACTCTTGCCCTAACCAATTTGGCTCGGTGGATGGAGCGTTGGCCTAGTGACTGAAAGGTCCCTGGTTCGATTCCGGTCAAGGGCATGTACCTTGGTTGCAGACACATCCCCAGTAGGAGATGTGCAGGAGGCAGCTGATCGATGTTTCTCTCTCATCGATGTTTCTAACTCTCTATACCTCCCCCTTCTTCTGCAAAAAATCAATAAAATGTATTTTTTAAAAAAAACTGTGTGTGAACTTTTAATTTACTGCTATAGTTCACAAGAAGGGCCTATAAGCTTAGCAATGAAGTGATAGGGTTATCAGTTCACATTAGCAAGCCTGGTGCTTCAACCCTAAGGCCCTCTAGTAGATGGAGTAAAATTTGAAACAGATGCCTAGTTTTTTTGTTAATATTCTACTTCTATGCTCCTAAGAGCTGTGAGGTGAGAGTTCCCAAAACTTGCATTTCATAAGGTGAGACTGAAATTCTGTAAGCTGAACATTGAGGCTACCATGGGGCTCCCTGAATGTTTTACAATACTGTTTTAAGGACAGATTAAAGTAGCAGTAAAATAACCTTAAACTTGTCTGCAGGCCTTTTGTCATGTTGACATTTTTTTTTGTTTGCATAATTGTCTATATAAAAATAGCTAAAAATTAGGCCTGCGTCAGGGAAAGGAGTCATCCTCATTTGATCAAAGGAGTTTTCCCTATTTTAAATTTAGTGAGTCAAATTCCAAGAATCCTCACTATTAGGGAGAAATTATACAGCTGTACTGTCATACTTTCCCCACATGTCCTGTTTGTTGGGGTCATTTATCATTTCAATTGTTTAATAAATTTGTAAGCATCACCAAATCTTATACACATCTAGAAATGCAAGGATGAATAGGACATACTCTGTCCTCATGAACTTAGACTCTAATTGAGAAAATAGAAAAGGAGCAAGACATTACAAAGGGACATTGAGAAATGCCGTAATGGTATAAGTTCAGTTAATTCGGAAAAGCAAACCAGATTTCTTTAACAAATGCTATGCTTACCATTTTAATTGACTAGGTTATTAGAATACAGTATCCCATTAATTCTTATAAATGACCACTGAGAATTTTAAGAATATTGAAAAATCATTTATGAATTGTGTTGTAGGGAGTGGAAATGGAGAGATCAGAAGGAAATCTCTAGAGAGTTCTGGAAGGCTTGCAGCTGTGCAAAACTGTAAAGACTTCTCAGGGGACTCCAAACCCCCAGGGCAGGGCAGATCGCCTGAACACTCAGCACTCTGCTTTCGTCTATTTTAATACAAGAGTTTGCAGGGTGAGTACATTTCTGAAGGAACAATGGAGATTATTCTGCACCCTCCCCAATAATTTTCCTTCTAGCCAAGTAAGATTCTAGCTGAGGAGAGAAAGCTGCATTTAGTTTCCCCAAAGCCCTTTGTGACAAATGATAGCTACATCAACCTGGTGGATAGGAGTGCTGGAACAGAGAATTATTGTCTCTACATTCCACTGAATTCTAATTTCGTTCACTCTAGGCAACTCTGGGCTGCTTCCTTTGAAAGCTCTGTGGGCAAATTGTATCAAGAGAGACTTTTTTTTTTCCTGATTAAGTCTCTGGCTAGATCGTGATTAACTATTATTGTAAGCTGCTTTCTTTCCAAAGTATAGGGAGAGAAGGAGCTAAAATGTATCTCAAGCTATAAAAGACATACTGCAAGTAACACTTCACTACGGAAAACACAACATTGACCATATGAATCCTTCCTTTGGGCACAAAATCAATTTGCCTACAGGACTCTTTCAGCTCATGCGTATATTCTTCTAGTAACATCTGTGACATTAAATCTAGTATATCCCTAGCCTGGAAAAATCTGTGCTCTTACCATCCATATCATTACTTATAAATTAATTGATGAAATTGCTGTGTTACAAGCTGTCAGTCTTTATAAAAGATAATGTATCTGATCAATATTAGTTTTCTACTGAGAGGATTATGCTAACACAATGATGGTGTGGCTTCTACCTCTCAACCAGCTTTTTCAAACTTCTTTTGACTGCTTCATAGTCATTAGAAGTCTGCTCCAAGGTTAACTGCACATCTATTAAAGACAGTTTTGCCTTTTTCCATTTTCTAATGCATAAATGTACCAGAAATGTGTGAGACCTATATGTTTATATTATACTACTAGAGGCCCAGTGCACAAAAATTTGTGAACTCAGGGATGTCCCTCAGCACGGCCTGTGCCCTCTAGCAATCTGGGACCCCTCAAGAGATGTCCACCTGCTGGTTTGGGCCCGCTCCCCAGGCAATCAAGCCAAAGCTGGCAGCCAGACATCTCTTTGGCAGCCCGGGGATCCTTGGGGGATGTCCACTTGCCAGTGGGAAGAAGGACTAAGTTGCAGTCCAACATCCTTAGCTCTGCTGAGAAGGCAGGAGAGGCTCCCACCACCACTGCTATGCTGGCACCTGTCAGCCTGGCTTGTGGCTGAGCAGAGCTACCCCTGTGAGAGCACACTGACCACGAGGGGGCAGCTCCTGCATTGAGCGTCTGCTCCCTGGCGGTCAGTGTGTGTCATAGTGACCAGTCATTCCCAGTGGTTCTGCTGTTAATTTGCATATTACCCTTTTGTTATATACTAGGGGCGCGCTGCACAAAACTTTGTGCACTCGGGAGGTCCCTTAGCCCGACCTGTGCCCTCTCGCAGTCTGGGACCCCTCTGGGGATGTCCACCTGCTAGCATGCCTGGTCAGCCTGGGTCAGGGGCTGATGGCTGTTTGCAGGCTGGCCAAGCCCCCCATTGTGGACTCTCACCCCATTGAGGTGTGGCCAGCCTGGGTGCGAGCCAGATGGCTGTTTTTAGGCTTCCCACAACCCCTTCAGGTTTTGGGTCCCTACTGGGGTACCTGGCCAGCCTGGGTGAGGGATGATGGCTGTTTGCAGGCTGGCCAAGCCACCCAGTGGGGTCCCTCACCCCACTGGGGTGTGGCCAGCCTGGGTGACGGGCTGAGGGGCGTTTTCAGGCTTTC
>PVJC01006309.1:0-42515 GCA_004026665.1 Murina feae | reverse complement strand
TATTACTCTTTTATTAGATTAGATTGTATTTTGGTCCATTTTAAAAACCAAGATAGATACTTTAAAATATTTATAATTTATTATTTTTTATCAAAAAAATCTAGCTAATTGGATGACCTTCACTTAATCTAGATAACCTTCAGGCCTCAAATGGAGTTTTTATACTGTCTTTCTCAAATAATTATTCAAACTCTTTATCACTCCTATAAAACCATAGCTAGAAGAACATGGCTTGAGTAATAATAAATGGGAAGGGCCCCGACTGGTTTGGCTCAGTGGATAGAGCATTGACCTGCAGACTCAAGGGTCCCAGGTTTGATACCAGTCAAGGGCATGTACCTTGGTTGTGGACACATCCCCAGTAGGGAGTGTGCAGGAGGCAGCTGATCGATGTTTCTCTCTCATCGGTGTTTCTAACTCTCTATCCTTTTCCTTTCCTCTCTGTAAAAAATCAATAAAATATATATTTTAAAAATAAAAATAAATAATAAATGAGAAGGGAAAGAGGAAGAACAAGGCATTCTTTTTGAACTGGGATATTAATTCTTATAGAAGAGTGTTCTACCAAAAAGCATATCCTTTTAAGATAGTTTTGGGACAAAATGGGAAACCTGTGTTTTTCTGACAACAGATCTTGCATGACTTTGGCTGTTGGCTTTGTCTGGGGTTATGAATGTGAAGTGCCTGGCAGAGCTGTATGAAGTAAACTCCAGAGAAGGTGCTTCATCCAGGTAAGCTATAAATAAGCAGGTCAAAGCCAGTCCAAGGTTTGGGTAGGCATTCCCCAACTTCACTTCTATCAATGCTAAAAGCTCATTTGATTAATAGCTGTGCATAGCTTATCACATGTATTCTCATAGCTGCAGTTGGAAATAATTGGCTTTTGATTCTCATCCATAAGAAATTCTATGGGAAATTTCCAGTGCAGTCCTTAAATGTACACTTCAGAGGAGGCCAACAATGCTGTCTATCTTAAGAGTAACTCAAAAAGTTTTCTTCATTTTAAAGAAACAAAGCCATAGTTTTTAAGTGTCTTAAATTCTGAACAAAAATAATATGTTTTTGAATTTACATGTTAATATACAACATCTTCATTTCTTCACTTTGTCTTTTGAAATAAGAATACTAGAGCTATATAAGAAAAAAGTTTAAAGCTACAAAATGGTACAAAAATATTTTCTCTCTCATTTATATGCAACCCAGGCAATTTACCAAAATAATAAAAAAATGATACACATTTTACTCAAAGGATTATATCAGAAACCCAAATCAAAATATAGAAATTTTATAATTAAATTGCCTATTTTATATCTAGACTGCATTTACTTTAAAATTAGTGATTCAACATTTTTCAAATCACCTTCACAATTAAATTTTTATTAACATCTTATCTTATAGTACATCCTATTTTCTGTAGCTTTATTTCTTTCAAAAAGTCCATGTATTCCATCTATTTACAAAATACCTAAAATTAACCACAAATAAAATGCTCTGTAATATCTTAAATTCCCTCTTTTACTTCTGATAAACAAACAAGATGGAAGAAAAAAAACTGAACCAACTCAAATAGCAAAACTATAAATGCTTGTCTCTTGAAGATACTACCTTAGAGCCTGATTCTCAAAAAGTAAATAACACTATGCAGCCATGATGGGAATTTTCAGGGCATCTTTTATGTATGAGTAGAAACGTTCAGCGCGCTAAACTCAAAAAAGAAAAATTGAGGGTGTATATGGATATATAGCAGTTTAAAAAACAGGGTAGGAAGTTGGGAGAGAGAAGGAGCCCTATGAAAGGCTTTAAGATGATGTTGAAAATGAAAATTCATTATCATGAAAAAGAGCAAGTGAGAACTCTATGCCTTAATGTTCAACTTCCCCCTCTGGCCTGCTGGTGCATATATCTCTGGCACATGGGCACAGTAAGCTACATTTATTATCTCTAAGAAAGCAAAAAGCACAGACCTAGATTCTCCATCTATCAAACCCAGAAGTGACTGCATATTATTGGGAGATGGGTAATGTCTTTTACTGATGAGTGGATGAAATCAAGATTTCTGGGGTTACTATGAAAAAAATATATATTAGAAATGAGGCAGGAGAACTTTATTTCTTCCAAAGGCACGGTAGCTGGGGTTACAGCAAATCTCTTTCAAGTATTGAGTTAGTTCCACAGCAGCCAAGAAATGGCTTATCAAGGCCAGTGACAAACTGTGGCCACTGCAGCCAAGAGCTTTAAGTTCCTGGATCCCGGGTTTCACAGTCTTGAATCTGTACACAGAGATTGTTCCTTCCATCACCCAGAAACACCAGGGAGTTTTAGGGTTGGGTATAAGCCAATTAGAATCGGGCAAACATTGAAGCATGGAGTGTTATAAAGAAAAGGAATCTTGAAGTTCATAGTATCACCATTTTGCCTCATAGGGGAAGCCAGTGAAACACAGGTGCACAGTGACTTGAGCTGCACAGAACAGTGGGTGGCGTAGCCAGCGAAGATTATTAGAAAATAGTGAGGCCACTGGAAAAGGAGCCCTAAGTGCATGCAATGGGCTCATTTTGATCAGTTACTCAAATATGCAAAAAGTATAACAAGACCACAAATTCCTATAAATAGGAACAAAACTGTAACATACTGGAAAAGACATGTTCACACCTGTATCTTCTTGATAGTATTCATACAAAAGTGTAGAAACACCATTACTGAGGCCAATCTTCTTGAATTTCCGAAGTAGAGGCCACCTATCACATACTTCAATTTAAAGGACACTAACAGACCCATGTGTCAAAAATGTCTGCCCCACCTGTTGGCCATGTAACACTAATGTCAACAGCAGATCCACTCTTTTGTATTAGGAAATTATTTGGAGGCTATCTCTATTAAAATAAAGTTATATTACCTAAAAAGAAAAAAAAAAATAGCCAATGATCTGATTATCATTACATACCACACCAACTGAGGATTCATTATAGACCCGAAGATCCAGGTCTCTGAATGGATGCTTTCTGCCTAAATGTTTTGACCAGAAGAACAGTAGTTGGAAAAGGTCATAAACACAGAGCATACACTGCCTGTAGGAAATTCTGGGTAGTTCCAGGTCACAGTCTGAATCCCCACTGTGACATTGAGCAGCCTATCGATTTCACATTACTTTGTGAGACTCTCTTTTATCTTTTACCCAAAGCCAATAAATTTCAACTCAAAGTGTTTATGAAAGAGTGTAATAAAACAATGAGTAACAAATTCAAAGAAGCAGGGTAATTTGTGAAAAATTTGAGACACCTTTCATTAATGTCTCTTTGCCTAGGTAATAATCTGGTAGTAACAAGAACTCAGAGCAAAAACAAAAACAGAATTTCCTCTTAAATTTCTCCAACTTGGCTCAACATGATTTGCATTAGAATTAACCACTGGAAAGAGATCTATGATTTATCAAGGTTAAGAACAGCTGGCCACTCCCATCATTCTACTTTGCCCAAACTTGTAGCAATGCTTCAATAGATGAAAACATCTTTCTAATATGTATCTAAATAAAGCCTTTAGCTTCAGCTGCTACTCTTCCCAAAGAATTTCCAAAATAAGCAGTTTTGAAAATATCCAGGGGTACAACTGCAAACTTTCCTTATATTTAGAAAAATGTGTCTCTGTAGGTTGAACCTAGAATCTTTGAGAGAGCCCCCAACCTGTCCTCCGGGCTTGAACATTTCCTTCCCCACAATTAATTGTACCAAAAGTGCAGGAGAAGAGTGAGACATAGGTGTTATTTTCACAAAAACAGATGTGAAAAGTAGTAGCACTGGAAAAGTAAAGTCACTTGAGAATATAAAAGAAGCATGCAAGGGTTTTGATCACAAAGAAAAAGCCCAATTTATCTTAGGGCAGGCTGAGGATCAGCCATAGCTGTGTGCTCCACCCTGTTGATTTCCTGAGACCCCACCCCAGTCAAACTGCTCGCAGAGGCTTTTGCCTATGAAAAGCCTGGCCCTTTGCAATCTACAATTACCTAACAAACTGCAGCTGGATTAGACAGACCCAGAACATCCTATATAATAAAGAGAGAATATGCAAATTGACCGTCACTCTGGTCAATTTGCATCCACAACTGAGGCTAAGATCCTATAATGAGCCTTAAGGAGCAATCAGCAGGGACCTGAGGCTGCATGCCCACCCACCTCCCAGACCTCAGGCTGCTCCCCCCCGCCCTGGCACCACACCAGAGGAACTCAGGCTACACCCTCTTCCCTAGTGCTGGGCCAGGGGACCTCAGGCCATGCCCCCCATCCCAGAACCAGACCAGGGGACCTCAGGCTGTGCCCCCTGCCCTGGCGCCAGGCTTGAGGATCACAGACCACTCCCTCCGCCCAGCAGGGCTTGATGGGGGACCTCAGGCCATGCTCCCCTGCCCTGGCACCCAGGGGACCTGAGGCTGCACCCCCCACCTGGCTGGGCTTGACAGGGTGGGACCAGCCAGGTCTGTATCTAGCCCAATGAAGGGGGGCCGTCCTGGTTTGGATTTTGAGCGATTTTGAGGAGCACATGGGTGGTTGAAGACTTGACTCTGGGTTCCATGGTGCACCCCAGACTCTGACAGGAGGAAGATTTTCCTATACGTTTTACTAGTTTTCTTTAATCTCTGACACTTCTATTATAGAGAAAGGGCAAATAGCAATATTAAAATATTTCCTCTAATTAATCCCCTTTTAATGTGCACGCATTTCGTGCTGGGCCACTAGTCCAAAAGAAGGCCCAAGGCCCCAAAGCAGCTTGCATTGATTCACAGCTGGGCTTCATCTGGGCACCTCCAAACCACAAACAGAGAAGAGGAATCTGCAGATCTCTCCATAGCTCCTGCTGGGTAGCCTCAGGCAGAGGCTAAATTAGTACCTCCTTTGAGATCCAAGAGCCAGTGTACCCAGTGATCATAGTGGGACCATCCAGATTACAGCTCCTCAGATCTATAAGGGACACACTCAGGAGGCAGACTCAGTAAGGACCAAAGCTCCACTGAAGCAAGTCTTGCCCCATAAGGGTGGCTCCAGCACAAAAGTTCTCCCACCGTAGACACAGCTGATTCTCACAGCCAAGTGGCCTGGAGATCAATTCCTCCCAGTGATACCAACAACAATCAAAGCTTAGCTACAACAAGACTGTGCACAAAGCCTACAAAGCAGTGCACCAAGAATATCCACCTCAGGTAATTGAGGAGGCTGAGTCACTGGGCCCTATAGGACACTTAGCACAGAAAACCACCCTATCAACACAGGGAAGCAGCCAAAATGCAGAGACAAAGAAACAGATCACAAATGAAAGAAATGGAGGAAAGCAAGCTACTGGATGCAGAGTTCAAAACCACGGTTTTAAGGTTTTTCAAGAATTTTCTAGAAACCGCCAATAAATTTAGTGAGACCCTCAATAAATCTAATGAAACTCTCAAGGATATGAAAAAAGACCAACTAGAAGTTAAGCATACACTAACTGAAATAAAGAATATTATATGGAGATCCAATAGCAGACTAGAGGATAGCAAGAATCAAGTCAAAGATTTGTAATATGAAAAAGCAAAGAACACCCAACCAGAAAAGAAAAAAGAAAAAAAGAATCCAAAAATATGAAGACAGTGTAAGGAGTCTCTGGGACAACTTTAAGTGTATACCAACATCTGAATTATAGGGGGACCAGAAGAAGAGAGAGAGCAAGATATTGAAAACCTATTTGAAGAAATAATGATAGAAAACTTTCCCTACCTGGTGAAAGAAATAGACTTACAAGTCCAGGAAGTGCAGAGAATCCCAAACAAAAGGAATCCAAAGAGGACCACACCAAGACACATCATAATTAAAATGCCAAGAGCAAAAGACAAAGAGAGAATATTAAAAGCAGCAAGAGAAAAACAGTTAGTTACCTATAAGGTAGTACCCATATGACTGTCAGCTGATTTCTCAGCAGAAACTATGCAGGCCAGAAGGGAGTGGCAAGAAATATTCAAAATGATGAACAGCAAGGACCTACAACGAAGATTACTTTACCCAGCAAAGCTATCATTCAGAATTGAAGGTCAGATAAATAGCTTCACAGAAAAGAAAAAGCTAAAAGAGTTCATCACCACCAAACCAGTATTATATGAAATGCTGAAAGATATTATTTAAGAAGAGGAAGAAGAAGAAAAAGGTAAAGATAAAAATTATGAACAGCAAAGTGACAACAAATACATATCTATCAACAAGTGAATCTAAAAATCAAGTGAATAAAAAATCTGATGAACAGAATAAACTGGTGAATATAATAGAATAATGGCATAGAAAGGGAGTGGGCTGACAATTCTCGGGGTGGGGGGAGTGTAGGGGTGCGGGAAGAGACTGGACAAATATCGTACACCTATGCATGAGGACAATGACTTGGGGGTGAAAAAAGAGGAACCACTGTAATAATCTGAACAATAAAGATTTAATTTAAAAAAAAGAAAAAAGAAAAAGCCCAATTTAACTCCTGAGTAATTTAAAGTTTAGGCAGTTGGATTATATGAGAAGAGACTGTCACATCTCATTTACTACCAGTGTTTTCTTAACATGTTTAGTGGAGTCACACAAGTGAACCAAGTGATAATCAGGACTCTAGAAGCAGTCTAGTGATGGGAAAGTTTATAGCAGATCATGCTCAGTTCCCACATGTCATCTTTGCTACAATCCCAGAAAGACAAGTTCTTATACAGGGAAAATATGCACAAATTTGACAGACATAATTACTCATACAAACTTTTAGCAAAATGAAGAACAGAACAATTTTCTCTAAACTATTAAGTAAGAAGATGGCTCTAGATGAATGTAGATTATTTTTTCCTTTTAAAAAAAAATTTTATTTATTGATTTGAGAGAGAGAAAGAGAGATTTGTTGTTCCACTTATTTATATATTAATTGGTTGATTCTTGTATGTGACCTGACCAGGGATCGAACCTGCAATCTGATGTATTGGGACAATCCTCTAACCAACTGAGCTATCCCACCAAGGCTATTTGGCTTTTTTGTTTGTTTGTTTTTTATTGATTAAGATATTACATATGTGTCCTTATCTCCCCATTGTCCCTTCACCCCCCTGGTGTCTCTGTCCATTGGTTAGGCTTATATGCATGCATACAAGTCCTTTGGTTGATCTGTCCTCCTTACCCCCACCCTCCCCTACCTTCCCTCTGAGGTTTGACGGTCTGATCAATGCTTCTTTTTCTCTGTTTTTGTTCATCGGTTTATGTTGTCCATTATATTCCACAAATGAGTGAGTTCATGTAATATTTATCTTTCTCTGACTGGGTTATTTCACTTAGAATAATGCTCTCCAGTTTTATCCATGCTGTTGCAAATGGTAAGAAATCCTTCTTTTTTACCACAGTATAGTATTCCATTGTGTACCAAAGTATTTTAATACATTCATCTGCTGATGGACACTTAGGCTGTTTCCAAATCTGAGCTATGGTAAATTGTGCTGTTATGAACATAAGGATGCATATATCCTTTCTGATTGGTGTTTCTAGTTTCTTGGGAAATATTCCTAGAAGTGGGATCACTGGGTCAAATGGGAGTTCCTTTTTTTTTGTTTTTTGAGGAAACTCCATACTGTTTTTCACAGTGGCTGCACCAGTCTGCATTCTCACCAGCAGTGCATGACGGTTCCTTTTTCTCCGCATCCTCTCCAGCACTTGTCATTTGTGTATTTGTTGATGATAGCCATTCTGACAGGTGTCTGATGGTACAGCATTGTCATTTTGATTTGCATCTCTGGGATGATTAATGACTGCAAGTATGTTTTCATATGTCTCTTGGCTTTCTGAATGTCCTCTTTTGAAAAGTATCTATTTAGGTCCATTGCCCATTTTATTATTGGGTTGTTTATCTTTCTTTTGTTAAGTTGTATGAATTCCTCATAAATATTGGAGATTAAATCCTTATCAGTGATAACATTGGCAAATATATTCTCCCATCAAAATAAAAAGCTTGTGTACAGCAAAAGAAACGTCAACAAAACAACAAGAAAGCCCAGTGCATGGGCTATTTGTTCTTTATGTGTAGACACCAACACACTGATATCTACTCTGCTGCCTCAGTCTCCTAAATCATATTTTTAACACATTGTTTTTAAAAAGTGTTTACATTTAGAGAAACTTTTCTGAAATTTCAATCCAGAATCAACTGGTGTGATCTGAGAACCCTAAGGAGAAAAAAGAAAATACCCTTTATAGAAGTAATTCCTTTTTAAATAGCACCTTCTACTTAATAAATTATCCTTACAGAGGTTTGAAATTAAATTTAATCGGTAATCCTTATGAACTACTTCACTCTTCATAAGAAATGCAGTTATAATTACAATAGTTAGGCATTCATTTAATTCACAATTGGTCCTATTCTCTTCCTTTGCAATTTGACTTATTTTAAGAAAAAAAATCCATTTTTTTACCTGTCTCTTAGGGGAAATGGGATTATTCATTTTATTTATTTATGAATTCATATTCTGGGCTTTTTCTCCATAGAGTAGACAATATTTTACAAGTAATGTTCTCAAATTTTAATCAACTGTAACTTCTAACAATTCTCGGAGGAACTCTGTGCCTTCATTTTATTCAGCTGCACACTTCTATTCTCTCCACATGGGGAGGTGTTGGAATGTGGAAATAGGAAGGTTGATGGTGTTATTTCAGTTCCCTTAAATCTAAGAGGTAGAGCAAAGCAACAGCTCTTAGATACATTGAAACCATGAGGAGAAGACAGGAAGCAGATGAGAGGAAAGGTAGGAAGGGCTGCTCAAAGGAGAAAAATCCGATGACAAGTATCCTTTAACAGTGCTATAGAGTGACTGGACCAACACAGGTCCTTGCCTTCCATCCACCCCACAAGGGGATGGGACAAAAAGCACAGCAGTACAAACGTGTTAAGAAATTCATTGCATCCAAACAGAAGAACCAATGCCTTCTTGCAAGTGAAAGGAAGATACATAACTTCACTCCCTGTTATGTAAATTTCCTCCTCTCTTCTGCAAAATACCTGGAAAGGTAGCTTGTATTTTATACATGCTAGTTCCGTTCTCTTCCTCTCTCCTCTCAACTGACATTTAGTGAACAGTGAACAAGTGCTTGCATTGAGCCTGGAGATAAATAAAAGTCCTCACTTATGAAACGTTGGGCCTTCAAAGGAAAATGGGAATTCAAACTGATGACTTGCATGCACCATGGAGTCCACACTGGGACTTCCTCTCACCCAGACTTATATGAAGGCTTCAAAGATATTATACATCATGTGTGGAGAAAATGTAGGGAAAACATTACATGTAGGTAAAAAATAATAATTCTAGACATGTTCTCAAAGCACAGTAATATGTGCAGAGAACCATAGGTTGGTTGGCGTTCTCTAAACATGGCATTCAAGGAACAAAATAAGAGTAATGACACTGGGGAGCAAGGGAGGGGTGAAAAACCAGTGTAGAGTTCCCAGGAGAAGTCAAGGAGGACAGGGTTGCCTTTTCATTGCATGTGAATCCTTTCTGCTCAATAGCAGAGTCTATTCTCAACAACTAAACTCTCTGACAAATATGTCATCAGAATATCATGTGGTAATTGCTATGATGGGGAAAGAGAGGTGATTGTGGTTACTCACTGAAGGCATGCTCATCTTACCATTGACTGCTCAGCTTCCCATAGACTAGTCAGCAAAGGTTCAGGTAGAGACAGAAGCACAGGCAGGGAATAGTCAGAGAAAGAGGTATGAGGGGAAGAACGGTCCATTCTGAGCTACAGGGATCAGAGACAACAATTTTCTTGGGGCCACGGAACAGCAGAGAACAACGATGGGAAGATAAAAATGAAGCAGGGCTCAGATCAGGGAGACTCACAAATCACACAAAGGAGTTAGGACTCTCCAGAAAGCAATTTAAGTCAATGAAATATTTTAAGCTGCGGTGTGACATGAACATGTTTGCATCACAGAGAGATTATTATGACCATGTGTTGGGAAGTTGGTTCTGTGTATGTTGATATGGGTATGTGAGTTGGTGATAAAGTTATTATCAACATAAGAAACATTCGAGCAGAAAGAACAGCGAGTTTGGTGACAAATGAGAAATTCTTTGGGGCACGCTGTGTTTGGGATTCCTATTATATGTACAGGCACATCAGCAGAGAGGTCTGGGCTGAAGATAATAATTTGGATCTATGGGCACTAAATGGCACCTGCACAAAGGTCTAAGAGAGTGCACTATGAGGGCAGCTAGGATGTCAGCCTGCCCTTCTCATACTAATAGACAGGCTGCAATAAGGAACAGTCACTGGAGGAAAAGGCTAGTGGATGAGGTACCAAGAAAAGACAAGGAGAAATCTTTGCTGGTGAGATGAAGGGGAGATTAAAGGAAAACAGAATACTGCCATACTTAAAGAGACAAGATCAGATCTAAAGTAGGCGTGGAAAGACAGTAGGTAGAATGGTTACTGTGAGAGAGAAAAAAATGAGCAACTTTGGGGCTTATTTTAAATGCAGTTGTGGGGAGGACACTCTGACTCTGGCCTGAAGGAGGTCATTTAAAAGTGACATTATGCTAAGCAAAATAAGCCAGTCAGAGAAAGACAATTATCACATGATCTCACTCATACATGGAATCTAATGAACAAAATAAACTGATGAGTACAACAGATCCACAGAAGTAGAAGCATGGAATAGACTGGAATCTCAGAGGGAAGGTGGGCGTAGATGTGTAGGTGTGTGGGAAGAGATCAACCAAAGAACTTGTATGCATATATGCATGACCCATGGACACAGACAATAGGGTGGTGAAGGCCTGGCATGGGGGGTGGGGGTGGGCTAGAAGGGGTCAGTGGGGGTAAAAGGGGACATCTGAAATACTTTCAACAATAAAGATTTTTTAAAAAAATAAGAATGACATTGTAGGTATAGAGATCTGTTGAGAAGCTATTACAGAATCCAGGAATGTGCTGAAATAATACCAAGGTGATAGTGTGGAGAAGGGAGAATGCCTCCAGGAAACCCTTTGGAAGTCAGGTCCGCAGGTCATGTTCATTGACTGCATGTAGCATTGTGAGCGACTAGCAGATCAGCCTCCTAGGAAGAAGAGTTGCTGTTTAAGTTGGAGAAGTGAGTGAATGTTCTGTGCCATTAATTAACAGAATAGGTGCTGTTGGAAGAGCAGGTGCAATGGAAGATTCCAGAATGAGAGCAAGGAAATACTGACTTCAGGCTGGACATGACAGTCTGAGGTTTGCTTATCCAAATATATCCATCTAATAAAAAGATTCGCGTGCAGATCTAAAGTATAACAGGGGAACCAGTGTGTGAGATACAATTTTGAGAAGCATCTGCAGAGACTGAGTAATTAAACTGTGAGGTCGCTTATTGCTGAAGTGCTCAGAGAGGATCACTTTGTACCAGGGAAGATTTCCAAAATCCTTTTAACATAATGAATGTGTTGGGAGCTTTTACTCAGAAAACAGAGAGGATTCTGGGGATCTTGGAGGTTGCCATTCCATCCTAACAACAAGTAAAAAGCCAAATAAACTGCAAAATCAACAATTCTTGGATCTGTAAAAGGAGGGAGGTCACAGGCCAAACCACTGATGTAAAATTTGGAGAGACAGACAGGCTGATCCAGAGAATCAGAACTTCCTGGGGCAGAAATCAAACCTGCCTGCACAAGCTGCTGGAGGCTCCGTGTGGACCAGTCTGAGAGATAAAAACTCCAGGAGGTCCAGTTTTCGGGGAACCCTCTAGTTTTGTGAGTTTTGCCTCCAGAATCTGGGCCAGGTTCAAGAAAATTCCCCTCTTGCCTCTGACAAGGGGAGGGGAAAGTGACAATTTTGACACATGCCGGAGTATTCTGTTCTTAACAAGGCCTGCCCTCAGGAAATTGTTTTACTAGGCCCTAAACTACTAGGGTTTTGATAGAGTCTAGGCAACCTGAGGGACAGGAAGTAACTAACTCCTGCCCACTCTAGTCAGTCTGTCCAACCCAAGGAGCAGGGGAGGAGAGAGAAAGCTCACCCCCAGAGGCTTAGGCTCACTGAAAGACTGAGTCCTGTCCCAGGGTCATAGTAAGCTTCCCCTGCCCCCACACCTCAAAGGCCCATCCCCCAGAGTTCCCTTACCCAGTATGTCATGTTTGACGGTAGTCAGAAAATCACAAGGCGTACTGAAAGACCCACACACCGTTGTAAGAAACTGCTGAACAAGCATCAGAACCAGGCTCAAGTGTGGCAGGGATGTTGGAATCATCAGACTGGAAATTGAAAACACCCAAGATGACTATGCAAGGAGCTCTCACGGAAAACATATACAGCATGCAGAACACACGGGCAGTGCACGCAGAGCGGTGGAAATTCTAAGAAAGGACCCAACGGGAATGCTAGAGATGAAAATACCTAGACCAAGACACAAAGAAAACACTGTGTACACGCTCATGCTCCCCCTCCAAGCCCCCTTTTCCTAAAAACCTCTTCAGGGTTAATCAAGGAAGCAGCATCAATTCGGCAGTGGAAGGAGGATTTCACAGCAATCCCGCTAAGTACAGTCTCGTCCATTTGACCAGGACGGAGCGCTCCGCGTCCGCGCTCCTACAGTCCCCACGCCACCTGCCTCGTGCCTTCATTAGGCTCTGCTACCTGGAAAATTGATGGGAGGGAGGCACCAAGTGCAAGGGCTCTGCTCCGTGAAGCATTTCATAACTGCTGCTTCCACACTGTCCAGGCAAATTACACCATCAATTGTGTGAGCTCCTACTTATTACCGCTAATTGCTGCAGAGACGGGGATGCTGGCCACTGCAGGGCAGCCACCGAGACAAGGAAGGGACGGCCAGGAGCGCCTGATGGTTTATTGGGACCATCGGGAAATTCTGCGCAGAGAATCAATTTCCCTGTAACTACCAGCCTGATAACAGCAAAAGGCACTCAGGTTTTTATAGTAAATGAAGGCCTCCTGAAGACGAATCGTTAATCCCGCACAGAAACTTGCCCTTTCCAGTACGTTATTTATCATATGCAACTGCTTGTCCTCACACACCCTTCTCAGCTTGCAAATGAATGTTCCAAAGCAGGATTCCTATTTTAAAAAATCCCAATGACAGGGTTAAAGGCATTGTTAATTCCTCGCTTATTTACAGTAAAGGGTTCTTAGGGGAGGGTTCCTGGGAGACCCCAAAGGCAGGCTTTTGCCCTCTTTTAGGTGGACATTTTTGCATAGGTTTTTATCACTAAAGGGATTCGTGAAAACAGAAAATGAACTCTGCGATCAGTGACATTGTTTTCTTTCTCTGGAATTTCTGAGAAAGGAAAAAGGGTTTTAATGTACCAAGTTACCAGCTACTTGTTTGGGGACCATTCCCTTTCATGTAACAACCTCTGATGTTTGAGAGCTGGGTTTTTTTGATAAGCTGTTGAAAGCGCCAGGATCTCTTGAGACAATACCCACAGAGGCACATGAACACAGGTTTACTTTGCTGTGACCCCTGGCTGCTATTGATGGCTTCTATAGAAGTTCCAGCACCACAGGCAAACACAGGTACTGTTAAAGGTGAACCTGATGCTCCTTATTTACAGGTGGTGTCTCTAATGTTCCTCCATCCAGGGCTGAGAAAGTGGCTTCCTCCACTCCCCACAGCATGGAGGAAATGTTATAAGACACTCAACTCATAGATTCCTTCCTCCAGTAGCCATGAAGCAAATGATTAAATTATTTTATTAGCTGATGTAGCTGTCTGCTTCAAGTCTGTTTCCCTTAAATTCTCAGAACATGTCCACCCCCTCAGCTCATCAGCCATCACAGTCCACCCACACTGCCTGCCAGGGAGCGCAGGCAATGTCACAGCTCTGACTTCTATGCCCTCCTCCTCCTGTGAACCTGTCTTCAGCTTATCCCTGGACATCCCTTCCTTAGGGCTTAGCTTTTCCCAGCTATGGCCACACACATGGTGGCACATGGACAAATGCCAGCCTGACCAGCACCCAAGCCTGACTGCAGGAATCCTGAAACAAGCTGGGATCGTGGCATCCTGACACCAAGGATTCACCACACCATTCACTGCACCAGAGGAGCTGATCTGTCCTCCTTAGGGTATCCTGTGAAAGCACTCTCTCTTTCTCTGCGATGGCATTGAAGGTAAAGAAAATGAAACAAAACAATAGCCACATTTTGGCTGCTATATATGGAAAACCCCAAGTTGGCTCTGAGAAGTAGAATATGCCCAGAGAGATGAAAATATTTTCCTTCCAGCTCTTTAGAAGGAGCATACATTTTGATGCCTTCTCCCTTTTGAAAACTGCCTAGAACAGAGGAAACCTCAATCAGCTTTCAGCTCCTCCTTCGATATCCCTATATTTCCTTATAAGACAGTGAGTTGAAAGCCTGCCTGGCCGAAGGTATATGGAAAGATTGTATAAATAGCCAAAGACTTATTTTTCATATTAAGAGCAAAGCTTACAAGTCTGATCGTAATTTTATAATTAGTCCAAGTACAGAGACAGAAGATTATCAGATAAGGAAAATGTCAGGAAAGTCTGCAACTCACAGAAAGATGTTTCTTTAGGTCTCTGTAGGCTCCAGTGCTGGAGCATGAGAGAGGTGAGCCTTTACTATCCTCCCTTCTCTCTCCCATCTGAACTGAGCCTCAGAAAAGAGATTGCAATAGAGATCATCAAGGTAAGATGGGTGGGGGTGCAGATCCTAGGTAGGAAGCTTATTTCTCACATCCCTGGACAGAGCCTAGAGGATCCTTTGCCTCCCAGGAAGCACAAGGTGTAGCATCCAACACGGCAGTGCTCATTTCACCAAGAGGAGGCCATGCGGGTGGAGACTAAGTCCATCAACCTGAGGCAGATGCAAGCTGAATTAGCAGTGGAGAATCAGACCTTGACCGAGATAATAAAACCAAGTAGGATGATAACACCTTTATCAACTTGCTTAAGCAACCTGCTCCCCTAGTCATCCTCACCCACATCATCATATTACATGTTTCCCTTTAAATACAGATGCAATGTGGGAAGAACAGAAACAGGGAAGAACAGCTGAAATACTGAATAATAAACTTAAAGCTATACATTTTAAAGCAAGAGAGACTGTGGCTTCTTTGATGGTCAAGCTCTTGCATTTCGGCAAGAATGGGTGGTGAGAAAAAACATGAGTTTGGTTACAAAAAATGAAGTTACATATTTGTACTTCATTTGTACAAGTCAATAAATGTTGAGTCCAATTTGTTTGCAGTGTTAAAGACAGAAGATGGAACAGATACAGCTCTGTGGAGTTACTTGGGGGAAATTGTACATATATGCCAATATATGTGAATGTCATCAATACTTTAACTCACATAAAATCCTTCAATACATTCCATCTACCATATACACCACTTTAGAAACGTGATAGTTTTATGGCTTAATTTTTATATTACCACCTAATACTATCAAGCCCATTTGATATACTCTATAAGGTATCCAATTAGCTTGAAGTTACCTATGAATTTTCACTGTCTGAGAAGAATGAATGATGCTGAAACTGTAGATCTCATGTAAACCATTGGTAATATTCCAAAGGATTTATATGTGCAATTTAGGGTTATTCAAAAGTATTGAACCCATGTAAATGCTATGGTTCTTTTACACAGCTCCCCACTATGCAAGTTGTATGTGTATGTTTTGAAGAAGAAAAACCTTGGGTGTAATAAGAGCATCCTGTTTTATAAAAAAAAGTTCGAAAAGCATACAAATTGACTTGTTAATCTGTGAAGCTAAACTAAAAGTATCTCCTTTAGTTTTCAGCAAGAAGTTGCACTAATTATTAATTTATCAGTGGTTCAATATAATAAACACACACACACACACACACACACACACACACACTTACACCTCCCCTCTTAAAATGGGTCCAAGTCTGCCAGAGAAATATTCAGCAATTCTATTGCTTCTGTCCCCCATGGCGTGCATGAGAGAATGACTGCTGAAATTCTGTTGTTGAGATTCGCAAAAGATTTAGGCATCTTAATGTTTTCTAGTTGTTCATCTATTAATGTACACTTCAACAGTAACTTAAGAATGGTAGAGTAAATCTTTGTTCACTCATGAAACTCCACCTTTTGGGTCTGTTCATTGATGCAGACTGGTTGTGCTACTAGGCTTCTCTCCAGGAGGATTGTCTGAGCACAAGGATTTGGTCAATTCAACCCCACCACATCATAATACCTTGGTATTCAACCTAGAAGGGATACTAGTCACTTAATATGTTACACACATCCACATTCATGGGTCATAAGTTCCCATCACATATTCACACATATACACAGTCCAACTGAATGAAACACTGGTAAATTTAGAAAAAAATATAATGGAGCCATTTCTTGGGAAACTTACATTTTCATCTTTAGACATTCCATACTCTAAAAAATAGCTTTCTTTATAACCAATCTGTGCTATTACTGACAAATTTACCTAATAATACCATTCCCAAAACTTTCTTAACACACAAAATATAATTTATTTTGGTTACTATATAATCTTGGACAAAATAAAATCAATGCTGAGTAAAACTTTGCAATATAAATTTTAAAAAGTTAATTCTCTTTAAAACTTTTTTCTAATTACTGAGAATAGCCTGAGGTTTGTTCTTTCCATGAAATATTAATATTTTACTTTAACATTTTTTCTTCATTTTGGAATAACTAATAAGTACTTTATATCTTTTAAGTGGTTTAGTTTGAAACCTACTTTTTTGGTTCAAAAATCAATGGCTTTTAAAAGCAAGTGGAACCTACCAAATGAGAAATAATGTTCTCAACACTTATAAAGAAGCTTAAATTTGAGGGCAAAGCATTGTGTAAGCCTATGATTATGACTATGTAGCAACAAACACAAAAACTGCATCATTTTTCTGTTGTTGCCTTAATAAGCTATCACAAATTTTAGTGGCTAAAACAACACAATTTTATTCTTTTACAGTTTGGTACATTAAATGTCTGACACAATCTCACTGGGCAAAAGCTCAGCAGGGCTGCATTTTTTCCTGGAGGCTTTCAAAAAGAATTCACTTTCTTGCCTTTTCCAGCATGTAAAGGCTGCCTGAATTCCTTAGCTCATAGTCCCATTTTCTATCTGCAAAGCCATCATGGTTGCAGCTCTCTGACCATTTTCCCACAGTTACTTCTCCCTCTGATTCTGAACTCTGCCCCCCTCTTCCACTTTTAAGCACCCTATGATTGTATTCGACTCACCTGGTCCATCCAATGTACTGAGTTGTGGGCGCAGTGGTTATAAAAGCCGTGTTGGTGTGATTACAGAAAAACAAGGAGGTCAGTGCCACTGGAACAAGGCAGAGAAAGGAGGCAGGTAGGACGAGGCTAGATCCCATGAAGCCTCAGGTCATGATGTAAGACCTTTGTAAGAGTTTTAGCTCATCCTGAGTGGGTGGAGGCTATTCCAGGGTTTTGAGTAAAGGACAGAGGTGATGTGATGCCTGTTTAAAAGAACCACTCAAGACTTAATGGAACTTGTCTCAGGGAAGTTTCAGGACCCTAAACGTGGAACTGCTTACAGCTATCCCGCACTGACCCACAGAGGAGGGTCAGTTGACAGATGAAAGATCTGTAGTGTATATCTGTGCCTTACTGATCACTTGCTTCGTTTAGTTTTGTGTCATTATACCGTTCATTTATTTACTGGATGATTCGCCAATTACTTGGATCTTTCCAGATTAAAACACTCACACGTGTGTGTTTTATTATTATTGTTAAGGGGGCGTCTTAAATTTGTCCAAGCTAAGACATTGTATGTCCGAAACTGAACGTGCAGACTCCAAAAAATGTTGGAGTAATTTGGGAAACTCAACAAATGCACCGCTGAGACCCGAAAACTAAAAATACTAGCAACTAGCTCCCAGGATTATTCTGTTGTGTCTTACAGTGACCCAGTAGCACCAAAGGCATTGCCTTAGGAATCTTGTCAGGCTTTACCTACCATCCATTTCACACAATCGGATTACATGTATGATTCATCTCCATCCACTCCCTCCCTTCCCCCCTGCCCAATATCATTTCGTCTCTCATTCTGTGACCAAGCACAGTTGTGTGCTTTGAGGACTGAGAACACACCGATGACCTTGCTGATTGGCTGCTGCTAGAAATCTAACCTGGCTGGGGATTTGCTGCTGTAATTTTCAGGAGATTAAGAATTGAGCGGTTTGCCGAAGAGTGTTTCAGTCTGCTGTTTGGAATTTTAATTTCTGATCGGAGGTGGAGTGCCTGCAGAGGGCGAATATTTGGAGGTTGTTAAAGACAATCTCACTGAAAAGAAACTGTTTCCTGCAAAAGTTCTATTATGAGGAGTTGCCTGTGGCAGTTCTCGGTGTTTTTGCTGGGGAGCTGACAGCTTTTACTGATACTGTCGCCATGCACTGGTTATCGCCTGTGCCCTGCGCAGGCCGTTCTCTGCATTTGGATAGGGTCATTTTTACTGCAAGCGTATTCAAGTCGTTCCAGGCTCACAACCGGCATTATCTTCAAAAAACAAGGAGCGATGGTTGAGCTTCCTATACTAAGGAAATACAGGGACAGAAATGGAACTTGACAAGCATTTGGAAGGAGTCTGCCAGAAATTAACTCTTCAGTCTGCAGGGGCCTAGGGTGAGCAAGTAACCAGATAACCACCAAACTAGCCACTGAATAAAGAAATATACAAAAAATGAACAGGTGAGGGGGGAGAGGCATCAAACTGGACTAGAATGTAAGCATGCCAAAACATCTAATTAGACAAGGAATTGCAAACCAACAGTCAGATTGGTATGAACTGTGAAGAAATACGCAGAAACTTGAGAAAGGGCTGTCTAGGATTTTATGAACTGTAATGCAGCGAAAGCAGGGAGTGATAGAAATAACAATTCCCTACAAAGGTGCCTGACTTTTACTTCTCACTTCTGTCCACAGATTTGAACTAAGGGTGTTATCGTCAACCTTGAAACATTTTAAATGAAGACAATATTGTTCTTTGGTGGATTGGATTCAAAAGACTGGAGGCAGACGGGAAGACTAGAGCACAGTTTGGAGCTAGTTTTGTGTGTTTTTTTCATCTATTTTTGATGGAAAACAGCAATAATGATAAAACAGCCCGGATCTTCCCTACTGATTGATTTTCCAGGTCTCCCCGCCTTCCCAGAATGTTACCATTTCCCTTGCTTATGTAACCAGCAAACTCACCGCCTTCTCCATGGCTAATAATAGCAACCTGATTCCTGTTATCAATTTGATCTGCAAACTGCCTCCCTGACAGCACTTCTTTTTTTTTTTTTTTCAGGGAAAGCCAAATACCACTGACATTTAGAGAAGAAATCGAAGAATTTCAGGAGAGGAAATTGATATTTCCCATCCAAATCAGGCAATGCTCTATAATTAAGAAAACACCAAGGCAATTAAAAAAAAAAAAAGAGGGTGTGTGGCTAGAAAATGAGTGGTCTGTCTGATTTATTTGTGCTTTTCATGGTGTGTTTTAATGACTTAAGTTGAAGTCTCAGAGAAACTTTCATTATTATATGCAACCTTTAATATAGACTTTCCTCTGTAAACAATATGCATTTGATTTCTATCTTAAAAGCTTAGGACATCTGACAACACAGAGGTATAAATTAGGAGCTCCCTGAGTCTAACTGAGCAGGTGCCCAAGAGACCAGTAGAATGGATCACCCACTTCATGATTTCCATTCTGGATTTCAGTGGTTCATGTGTTAACGCTTTGCTTCTAGAATAAGTCACCCACCTCCGGGGAGTTCTGTCAGTGCCCACAGGTTCCTGCTCAAAACTGAAGTATGCCATCATGGTGGCTTTCCAGGCCTGTTTCAACAAATTACTATAAACTGGTGGCTAAAATGCCAAAGTGTATTTTGTCACTCTCCAGTGGGGGGGGAGGGGTAGCTAGAAGTACAAAATCAGGGTGTCAATGGCTCTGTGCCCTCCAAAGGCTCCAGGGAAGAACATTTCCTCACCTCTTCCAGCTTCTGGTGGCTCAGTCCTTCTCATCTCTTAATTTGTAGTGGCATCATTCAATGTCCTCCTCTGTGGTCATGTGTCACCCTCCCTGTGTGTCCATGTCCACTTTTCCCTTCCCTCAAAAAGACACCAGACACTGAATTAGAGGGAGCCAGCAGGACATCATTTCAATTTGGCGATATCTGCAAAGATCCCATTTCCAAATAAGGTTGAGCTCACAGGTTCCCTGTGGATATGAATGTAGAGAGTGGGAGACACTAATCAATTCAGAGCCAAGTCACATCCAAGGGTATCAAGCAGCATCAGGCCCTTTCATTCTTATGTCATATGAGCTTGGCCCATCAGGGTGTCCCTCAGCCTATTATGCTCCCACCAGCATGGCCACATGCCCTGACCCAGTGCCACTCCCCTTCTTGAGCCACATTGAAGCCTCAAACAAAAGGAACTGCCCACACATGCCCTGGTCCTAAGCTCCTGCCACTCTTTGCAATTTTCTTCTTCATGTCTCTTCCCAGAGCCTGACCATCCACTCTGCATTCATGCAGAGCATTGTTTAATGCCTCTTTATTTCAGCCTCACAGCCAAGATTTCTCCAGGGAAACAGATATCTTAATGCGTCCTGTATCATGCATGCACAATCCAGGAGAATGACACGCATTTTTAAATAGCATCACAGCAGTAAATCCCATGGCGCTGCCTCCCCCATGAACCAGCGTTCTCTGGGGAAATATCTCTCCACTCCCACCTAACTTTGTGGGTGGGCCCACAGGGCAGCAGCCTGGAGTAAACACCTGTCTAAGTTGGCCTCTCAGATGCCTTCCCTGTGATTGCTCAAATTCTAAGGAAGATAGTTCTCCAGGCCCCTCCCTCCCCAGACCCATCCTTGGAAGACTTGTAAGATACCAGCAGTCAAGTTTTTTGTTTTTTGTTGTTTTTTTTGTTTTGTTTTGTTTTGTTTGTCAGAAGTCAATCTACAATGAAAGAAATTAAAGGTAATAATACAAAGAGGAGCTGAACAAATGGAGAGAGAGTCTACTGACATTTAAGGGTCTGGGCTGCATCTCTGTCATTTCATGTTCTCTGCATTCTGTGAGCTAACGGATTCTTTCCACTGAGCTGAAACCAGGGACATTTATGTTTCCCCACTAAAACAGACTAGCACATGTATGGCTTTCAAAAATGTTAAAGCTGAGGAGAAAGAATGTGGACATTGCTGAGTTCAATTGACTCCCATCTCGCCCCTGAGTCAGAATGTGTCCTGAGTTAGAGGTAAGGGTTTTCACAGAAGTAATCAAGTTAAGGTGAAGCCATTAGGGGAGCCCAAATCCAATATGACTGGTGTTTTTATAAAAAGGGGAAATTTGGATGCACAGATAGACGCACATTGAGAGAAGATAACAAACATTAAGAGACCCAAGGAGAAGACGGACGTCTAAAGCCAAAGAGAGAGACCTGAAACAGATCCTTCCCTGCTGCCTCAGAAAAAAACAACCCTGATGACACTTGATTTTGAACTTCTAGCCTCCAGAACTGTGAAGCAATGATTTGGGGTTTTTATGTCACACAGTTTGTGGCACTTAACCCCAGAAAATTAATTCACACATTATCTGTTAACTCCTCAATGACAAGGAAACAGGTCCAGAAAGCTAAATCTGCCTAATGATCCAATTATTGTTGAAAAAGCTAGACTCTGAATGTACGCCTCATAATTTATAGTTCAGGGCTCATTTTCGTCATTTTTACCTTAATTCTTAGTCCAAAAGTTTTCAAGAAAACTTCAAGCAGACGCTTTATTCTCAAGAAGATATTATAAAGATAGTAAGAAAGCTAAAAAGTAAATAAATTGGAAGAAAGAAGATTACACAGCCTGGACACCCATATTTATAACAGCTGTCACGATGTTAAGATCAAATCTTTTAGCTGAATATTCTCATTTAAAATCAATTTACATAAATAATGAGGAGTTATTTCCCCAAGACACAGATCCATGAGAGTAATCAGATTGAGTGGAAGGTGTACGAACACATCCAAGTTGTTCAGGCTGGGCTGGGGTTTTCTAACTGTGGGATATTAGAGAAAAACATAAGACCTTCTCTTCTCTGCTTTCTCCAGCCCCAAAAATGTTAATTAATGCCAAGCAGAATCATGGATATGTGGAATCCTCAGACCCTGTAGAATCCAGGCTACCCCAGATTCCGATCCCACTTGCCACTCAGTGGTCAAAAGCTAATGTTACTAAGCTCCATGGTTTGTATGTGTTTTGTGTTTCTTGTGTAGAGTGTGAACAGTGATATCAATTGGGGAGAAAAGTTTCCTAAGACTTAAACAAGCTAATTCATATGACAAATTTAATTTTAGCACAGGACCTGAAACAGATCATTACTCAGTACAAGCAAATAATTAATGTAATGATGCACCTCTTTCTATCATCTCACATATAGACACAAGGAACAATGGGAGAAGGAAAATAGTTCTCAAGTTGTTAATGATTAAGTATCTTTTAATCTCTTTAACAGTAGATCTATTGCTAATTACTTTGCTCATGCAAATGCTGTAGAATAATTCTGCCTATTTTTCTCTTGGAAAGAACATTTATAAAGATACTTTGTATGTCAGAATACATTGAAATTCCTGCCAAATGTCAGTTAAAATTATAGGGCACTCTCCCAATTTCCTTATTCAAATAAACATAGCAATATACTAATATCACACTAATAAACTCACATTTTATTTAAATTAGCATCAGCCCTTACTATAAAACAAAATAAAAAGATTTACTATTGCAAATGCAAGTAACAATGGATGTAAGTAACACAATGGATCCACTAGACAAAGTGTTGGGCAAGGAAAACCAATAATTTTTCCATTTGGGGCAGCTAATTTGTGTCTTACATTTCTTAATATCAAATGGGACAAGAACTCTGGGCATCTTGGAATTGTCATTCCCCATCTCCAATGACACATGTGAGGCTGTCTTCACACAGCACACTGCCTTCTACAGTTCCATCATCCACTGCAACCTTCTTCTCTAGCCTGGCCTGCTTGTTGTACCAAATCCTAACAAGCTGACACTGCTACCTCTCTAGTACTTTCCCAGCAATCACTGCCATACCCTGATCTATAAATTACCATCATAGGTTATCCCTTATTCCACTGAAATATTGTGAGAAACCATCACATAAATGCAGTTCAAGCTCATCATGGACAGATGCTATATATAAAGAAAAATTATTAGCTTTGTATTTCAAACCTGAACCACATGACATACCAACAATACAGAAGCAAGCACTTTCCTCTGACATGAATAGATGATTTATCATCTCTCCCCTGCAACTGCCCAACTCAGTTCCTTTCCATTTTCCTATATAGATTTAGCTTTTTCTATCTGAATGATCTTTGTCAATGGGTAATTTAGATTTCTCACAGATGTCACATAAGCCGAGCATGAATACTTTTTAAGTACAACTTAAATTTGTGGCACAGCGTATAGAGGTCATATAATTCACCATTATATCTAAAATGATAAAGAAATTACTACCACACTTTTTGAATAAAAGCACATTGTTCTTAGTGTTTACTTATGAGTATTACTATTTGAAATTGTTTAAAGATAAACCCTTTTAGTTATACATATCAGTTGAAGAACATATTATTTCTATTATATTGTTATAAATGCCTATATTTTTGCAGCTTGCTCTTTTTCCACAGTGGCATAGTTCAGTAGAGCTAGACAAGCTACAAACAAAAATCTAAGGGAGAGCCCCCTCCCTGATCCTTGGTCCATGCCCATCTACACAAGTCAACAGTTGTGAATTAGATGCTGGGCTAGCCACCTGTTCCACCTACCAACTAACCCCAAATTTTTTAGTTTTTAGCATGTTATATACTGATGTTTGTGATCCCTGTTCCGAAATTCATACATTGAAATTAAGGGATAGCATTTGGAAATATGGGCAATGGGTGGGTGGTGGAGGGAGTATAATAAGGTCATCAGAGTAGAGCCCTCATGACAGGAAAGAGAGCTTTCTTCCTCTCTCTTTTCACCACCAGGTGAGGACATGGCAAGAAGACAGCCAATTGTGAGCCAGAAAGAAGGTGCTCACCAAGCACCTGGCCAGGCTGGCACCCTAGCCTCTGACCTCTAGCCTCCAGAACTGTGACAAACAAATTTCTGTGGTTTAGGATACCCTGTCCATGGTATCTTTATTATTGCAGACCAAAGTGACAAAGACAGCATGGTACAGAGGGTCCTTCATAGTAGCATTTCACTAGCTCTCCAAGATTATCCACCACCTTTCACCACCATTCCACTTGAGCATTTCAGTCTTAAAAAAAAAAAAAAAAAAGCCTGAGTGTTAAACCAGGTGTTCACTCCATCTGGAACGCATTGTCTGCTTCCTTTCCTTTTATCCAGGACACTCACATTCATATTTTGAATTATAGGCCCCAAATCAACACCTCTGTGAAGATGTTTCTAAATTTCTAAGAACACAATCAATCCCTCTTCTTTGTTTCCATAATACTTTCAAAAACATTTCTTTCAACTTACTACATTATATAGAAACATGTTTACTTATAAATATATCTTCTAATGTGGAAGGGTAGCAAATTTATTGGAGGAAAACATCTTATTTATCTATGCCTTCCTTTGGAAGCATGTTTGGCATATAGTAAGTAATATATTGTTGATTGGGTAACTGAAAAGAGAGGACAGATGGAAGATAATAATTATGCATTTGATTGGCAGAATGGCAGAACTTTACACAAAGATTTAGAACACAGAAATTGTGAGAAAAGGAAAGAGGACTTCGTTATTCCCATTGATCAAAGCACACAATGCACAATGCATACTTTATAATAAAATAAAATTGGATGTTCCCTGAGCAAACATCATGTATAAAGTCTTGAACAAAGAATGGGAATCACAAAAACTAAAACTATATTGTTTCTAAATTTCATTGAATGCAGACTGTTGAAAATAAATAGAAAGTCTTAAAATAAGGTTAGTTTTCATTTTAGGCTATTGACCATGGCATAGGTGATAAAAAAGAATGTTCTTGGAAATGACATGCACAGAAATTTTAAAACCTGTATTCACTCTAATTGGTTTCCTTAATATATAACATCTTACACCTCTCTTTTCTTAGAGTATTATAAATCACCTTTCGCAAAAAATGTCTACTTTAAATTTAACTTCTATCTGCCATCATTAATTCTACAAAATAGACATGTGCATGTGAAATGGCTACAAGGAAGGTAAGAAAAGGAAGCAATTAAAAATATTATAATCGTCCACGGACTAAGTAAATATCAAGAGTTGGATCTACGTGAATAGAGTAATTCAATGCTTAAGAAAAAAACAAAAAAATAATAATATAATGGATAATTTAAAGATTCCCTTTTCCCATTTCCACTAGGTCAACTCTAGGGGCACACTTGAATAGAGCACATAAACAATTAAATGTGTTATTCCAACCTATCTCATTTTTAATAAAAAGAGAGGGCTCAGTTTGGAGTTCAGAAGTATAGCTGGGTAAGCTTGGGTTACTCCAGGAGAATACATTAAGGGCAGTGGTCTCCTTGCAGCTCAAACACTCAGCACAGTAGAGCACAGAGGATGCTTCATTTAGGTTTCATTTGTGTGTGTTTTTATCACCTGTAACCAATTTTTTCTTGATGCAGCTTCTAACATTAAATCATATTAAAATAAAAGAAAATTTACAATTGTAAATAGAACTTTTAGGAAGAAAGGAAGATGTACCAAGTAACTCGTATAATTTTATTGTTCAGCTGAGCATTAATTTTAATTTCAGAATTCCTAAAAGATAAAGCAAAAGAAGAACTATATTGTAATGTATTCCTTCTGCTTGATTAAGAGAAATAAGATATTTTCCTGAGAAGCAAATTATATTCCCAGAAAAAGGTCTTCCCAAAGAAATTAAGAAATTAACATGTAGATCCTGTAATGAGAGACAATAGACTCTTAAGATACTATCTTCCACTGTAGTTTTGCAAAACACCCAAAGCAGCCTGGAAGAATGGGTATTTTTTAAATTCACGCTGTATAAAAGTCAGCCCACTCAAGTTCTCTATTTGTCATTTCAGGGGCTATATTTAAGACATTTAACAACAGAATGGCACAGACCTTGGTATTGGCACAGAGCCCAGAAGAATCCTGCTATGTCAGGGTTATTTCCTTTATTTGCTGAATTGTGGAGAAGTCCTAGAGTCCAGGGGGAAGGCCTTTGTTTGGAGGGAGATTGTTGAGAGGACTAAGTACAGTGATTATTTATCAACTATTATACAAGATTTTAATATTTTAATATTTGTCATGGCCACACATGTGCACACAGTTCTGTATGCGGGTCTAGAGTGAGAAATGAAGCACTACCTGACACCAGAACAGAAAAGAAATCATAAATTCAAAAATCTCTCCTAAGTCCTGCACCCCAATGATTTCAAGGAGATGCTGGCTGTGATTTTCATTTTAGTGTCCCCAGGTAACCAACAAGGCAGCTGCCACCTCTTTTGAACACTCCCATCCAAGCTTTAACTAAAATAACATTTTACAGAAGGTAAAGTTCAGACTTCTTTTCCAGTGTGTGGCAGAGAGCAGTTCAAGAGCCTGACCTGGAGGTAAGAGGTGACAGGTGGCAGGTGGCGGTGTCCAGGTCTTCTCATTTGGGTCAAATGAGCCAAACTAATGAATAGTCAGGCACTTTCTGGGCTGCACAAGTACCTCAGAAAACTTGAAAAGATGATTCTTCTGAAGAACTGCCTTTTCTAGTGAAATCTCTATAAAGTCCAGCTGCACTGAATGTATGTGACTTGGGTTGTTCAGTTGCAAAACAATTAGACAGGCACTGTTATTTGATTTAATCTGACACTTTGCATTAGTGTCAAGCAGTGACATTGGATGTCATTGATAGCAACTCTAAAAAAGAACAACCCAGGAGAAAAAGTACAGCATAATTTTTACTGGACTAACCTAGTTCAATATCAGAAAGCTCAGCAAGTGAAACTGAACTCAAATTCACACAGTCAGCAGAAGCCAAAATTCCTTATTTTTAACATGTTCTGGGCATTCTCCATGACATTGAAATTCAGAGAAGAGAGTAAGTCACAAAAGAGGTACATTCTGGATATTTAAGGACGTTGAGGTTGGATGGGGATAGAAATGCAGAAACACATGCGCACACTTGGTTTACTAATAATCATCCCACACAATGTGGAAGTTTGCAAAGAGATTGCATCCTTGAACTGGCTTCCAAGAGACTTTATAAGGTGTTGCTTCTTCCGTTACTTTCATGAGCTGGAAGCTGACCTTTAGACTGAAAACAGGTACACTCTTGCTAACTGATCTATCATCAGAACAGACATAAAACAGGTTCTTAAGGATGATGTTCAAAACCAGACTAGCCAGCCATTAAGGAACAGTGAGAAACGAGCCCACTATATGAACAGGGATGTTGGATTGGCCAGACACATTGTTACTACAATTCAACAGATCTGCATTTGGGAGCGTGATTTAAGATGGGAGTGATACTCACTTTTTGGTGCTTTTTATTTAATTGTGAGAGGAAAACCAACATCAATTTTGAAAACTTGAGACTAAAACATGGGTGAGAAAATAGGATGAGAGGAAAAGACATTTGGGTATTGGTGGCAGCAGATGCCTAAGGAATCTCTTCAGGCTGTTGAGAAGCTGAGTGGCCTGGCAGGGTACAGGAGGCATAGTATTTTACAAGTTATATTCTGCTGGGAGACCATGAAGAGCAAACACAGAAGTTATTTCATGGGAAGCAGGAAAGAACTAATTACATGTGTGGTGTGGGAAACAGTTGCAGATCTTAAGAGATTTCAGTGATGGGTGCTGGTACTGAGATATGCTTACAAGCCTTTGATTTAAAATGTTCTACAGAGAAATGGGGGCAGAGCCAGAGTATCAGCAGTTAATGAAAAGAACAGGTGGTTGGAAAGAATGCATATACATATCATAGATTCATTAGAATAAAATGTGTTTTCATAAAAAAATAAGTTCAGAGTAAGAGAGAAATGAATTTGGACTTAGACTTTCTAGAATAGAAGTCGGGCCAGGCCACTGACAAGGTGCCTGGATTTAGACAAGTTACTTAATCTCTCTATGCTTCAGTTCTCACCTGCAAGTCAGGAGAAAATAATAGAACCACCTCGCAAGGTAGGTGCAAGGATTAAATAAGTACATATAAAGCACTTTATATAGTGCCAGACACATAGTGAATGCTTTAGTATAATTGTTTCTAGTGTTATCATAATCATTATCATCGTCATTATTTATATTATTAAATGATGAATTTTAAGATGTCAGCAAGCAAGTGTCCAGTTTAATTCAACAAATGTGTTTTTGAGTACTTTATGGGTATAATTAATACAAAAAGTTATGGAAAGATGATTAAAGTTGGTCTTTGGCTTCCATTAATTTTTTAATTCAAACAGTTCACCAACAAGATTTTACTGAATGTCTACACGTGCCTGACATGCTACCTGAGAGAGCGTGGAAATCATAGCAGAGTGTAATCAGCTCGATGAGGGAGACTCACACGGGTGCTATGGGACCACAGAGAAGGGTTAACTCTTCCTAAAGACAAGAGAAATCAATTGAGAGATCCTAAAGATTGCAACAGGCCACCAATCAGAACATATTGGATGTTTATAACCCGCTGCTTCTGGTCAGTGAGTAGCTGTGCTGTGCACAGGGTAAATACTGTGAATGTCATCCTGGACAAGTACAATCTCAAGGCTAACCTTTCATGTATGTGTATATATGGGGTCAGAGGGTTGGGGGAAGGGAAATATTTGAGAAGGCTTTTTGGAACAGATAGCATTTACATGGACCCTACATGATAGGACATTAACATGCAGCAATGTGAAAGAAAAGAGCCTTCTGGAGAAAGGAACTGGATGAGCCAAAGGATAGAGCTGGGGTGATAGAGCTTCTGAAGTATGTGGCTAGTGTGTGAATTTATTAGCAGAGAAAGGGGCAGTGTCATCAAAAGGCCGGACACTCTGAGACGGGCTTGTGGGGTAGAAGGTGTAGGCTGAGTGGTCCGACTTGTTTCTGCAATTTGAGAGTCTCTAAGATCTCTGAAAAGAAAGCGCATTTAGAAGCATTGTAGAAAGGGCAATTCTAAGTTCACTATGAAGGAACTATTGGGTTATAGTGACAATTCAGGTGAAAAGTAAAGACGGGACATACCAGGGCAGTTGCTTAAGGAGACAGAGAAGGGGTGATCAGCATTTGTCATGGTGAATGTTTAGTAACTGGGTGTTAAAATTATCACACACTGCTACTCGGTTACCTTATGTGCAACATGAAAGCTACATGTAAACTATGGGGGGAATAGATGAATCATTTCCTTAAAGAATATTGCTCTCAGTTTTATTTTTTTTAATTTAATAAAGTTTATTTTTAGAGCATTTTAAGGTCTACAGCAAAATTGAAAAGAAGGCACTGATATTTTCCATATACCTTCTGTCCACACATGTGCCTCCTTGCCTATCAACACCCCTTACCAAAATGGTATACTTCTTAAAACTGATGGACCTGCATTGACATCATTATCACTGAGAGTCCATAATTTACATTAGCATTCACTCTTGGTGTACATTCTATAAGTTTTGACAATTTATAATGACATGCATCTCCAGTATCATACAGAGTAGTTTCATTTCCCTAAATATAATATACTTTTAAAGTAAATTACGAAAAATTTAAATTTGCTGAAATTTTAAACACACATCTATGAGTGATTCTGAAGTCTAACACACTCTGAGCAATCTCTAAGAAAGTTTCTGTGGAAACACATTTTCTACGAGTCTATAATCACCCACAGTCTGCTTTGTATTGTGCACAGAAATATTTAAGTGTGTTGATGATATTCATTTTCACTTGCAATCTGTTCTAACTGGCAACAGGAAAAACCAGTTAAAATTAAGAAGATAGATATTTTGAGCTAAACTATCAACAATTCTGCGGGAAATAAAACGTGATAACTAAATTGCTATCCTTCACGCCTGGGTCTCAAGAATCTGAGTAACGAAGGCTACAACTTCTCTACACAGATCAAAACAAAACTCAACTGTGTGCTGGCTCCTTGGGCATCTGAAATATCCTCCAGACATCTCACAGATGCATGAGGAAAGTTAGTGCTGAAACAAACATTATTCTCAACCACCTCCACACCTAGTGTGTTAAACAGGAATCTCTCTCCACATACTACAGAGCCAAAAAGACTGCCCTAGTTACAGTGCACATTTAACTCATCACTGTGAACACCGTGCACGGGGGTATGAAATCATTCACCTGAACCAGCCTTGGCAGTTAATAGAAAGATTTGGTGTGTCAGTCAGGCAGAATGTTTCTCTAAATGTAACTATCATTCAGACTTTAGAATGTCTTTAAACTAACAAGGAAAATCACAGCCATTTTAGAGAGAGGATGGAGGAGGAGCTATGTGTTCTGTGAAACATCCCACTTCAGTAGGCTTGTTTCTCTGCTAATTATGCTCCACATCTAGCTGGGGGCTTGAACAGCTCTCATTACGCCCTCCCCTTGTCTCTTTGTAGGAGGAAAAATAATCATATACAACTGCTTCTCAAAAAATGGGAGGGAGGCATAAAAATACTTAACACACAAGAATTTTTTTATGCAATTTTTTTATCGTGGCTGTTCTTTCTACATTTTAGTTAATTTCATATGCATGGAAAAGATCATCAATGTCAATTTTAGTATCTACCTGACAGATTGCAGAGGCATGCCCAAAAGCAATAGCAAAATTGTGTCCCAAGACTGTAATAAGAGATAAAAAACAGCCATCGGTAAAAGAAGATTCAAGGAGTACATCCATCTTTCAGGTGGAACAATTCAGATTTTCAGTTTCTCGCCTACAGTCAAAGAGGTTCAAGAAAACCCACCTCACCACTGCAAGAGTGAAACAGTGTCTTAAGAAAAACTCATGGGAGAGGTGCTTTTCCTGTTCATTCACTGCAAGTGATTTTCAATTAAAATAGAAATGTGTAGAATCATTGCTGATGAATTTTGTGACAATAAGACAGAAAGCCTATAACAACAGAACTAGCAGTTCTTACCATGCCTTGTTCAGCAAAAAGTACTTTTATCCATTTCATATTATCTTTTTATTACCTCTAATGTTTAGTCCAGTAAAACGCAATATGTAAGAAATTGGATATAATTATGATTAATGTTAGTGAATCTGTAAATTAGTTTGAAAGGTGCTAAGTGAAAAATCAAGCCCTTCTCTAATCTCAGAATTTCTTTCCAACCACTTCCTACTAAGCTTTACTCAGTCATTCCACCTGCTTAGAATGCCTCTAATCCCCTGTACTCTCATTCTTGGTTTCAATGTTTACTGAAAATCACTTCTCTTCTAGATGTAGTGACAGGAGGTTACATCTTTCTCTGTGTTCTATTGGAGTATATACATATATATATATATATATATATATATATAGAGAGAGAGAGAGAGAGAGAGAGAGAGAGAGAGAGAGAGAGTCATGCACCGAGGGCTGTGGGAGTCCCTCAGCTCAACCTGTGCCCTCTTCAATCTGGGAGCCCTCAGGGGAGCCCTCTCCAATCCGGGAGTTTCTGTCTGTCTTTGCAATCATATGAGTGAATTGTCTGAGACCCCAACTCAGTTTGGTTTGTTGCTCACATAATAATAGAGGCTTTTTTTTTTATTTGCTTCATTGGTGGAGATTTCTTGGAAGTTTTAGGCTATCTTCCCTTTAATTTTTCCTAGACACTCTGATTTTACTTATGTCTCTCACCTTTGCTTTCCCTCCGTCCCCCACCACAACAGTAACTTGCTCTAGGCTCATTTTGCTCTAGTGTCTAGGAGATCCATCTGCCATCAGAGCTATGATTCCCAGCATTCCTGGTGCTCCCTGCACTGCTGGGAGCAACTGAGGGAGCCACATTTTCCCAAGCCTCCAGCTCTTCTGCTCTGCTCTCCACTTGGCTCCTGTGTATGCAAATTAACCCACCATCTTTGTAGGGTTAATTTGCATACTTCATACTCACTCATGATTGGCTGGTGAGCATAGTGGAGGGATGGTCAATTTACATGTTTCTCTTTTATTATATAGGATATAAATATATACTGAGTGGCCATATTATTATGACCACCTGATGTTTGTAGACAAATTAACTATAATTGCACTGAAGTTGGTAGAGGGTCAGACCATTATAAATAGGGAATATACATATATCTATATACATCCCACATTCAAAGGCTGTTAAATCACATTGTTTACCCATATCTTCAGAAAAAAATCACTTCTACTGTCATGGTAAACAACCTGCTTCTCTATTTATTATGGTCTGGCCCTCTAGCAACTTCAGCATAAAATGATAGCTAATTTACCTACATATTTCAGGTGGTCATAATAATCTGCCACTCAGTGTATCTATTAAACTATATATTTTAAACTGTAGTCAATACTTTCATGCCAACCCAGTTTCTAAAGCAGAGTTCAATAGTTAATGAATTAATTGTGTAAAGAAATGTAAATAAAGCAATTGTGAAGCAACATTCATTCATTAAGCCCCTTTCTTGTACAAAGTGTAGGCCTGTGTCTCTGAAGGAAGATATAAAAATATATCCAAAGCAGGGTCTCTATCAAGTGGTTTTATTTTATATTTAGGAAAATAATTCCTGGACTGGTTACAGTCAGTAATACATAGATAATAAGTATACAATGAGTTGTGCAGAAATTATAGGTTAATGGTGTCTGGGATATGTAAATAATAGGTGTTGAAGGGCAATCCTATATAATAAAAGCCTAATATGCTAAGTGTTTGGTCTTCTGGCCACAGTTCAACCAATCAAAGTGTAATATGCTAATGATATGCTAAGGCCGCTCAACCGCTCACTATGATGTGCACTGACCACGAGAGGACAGATGCTCTGAACAGTAGGATAGCTTACTGCTGAGGTATGGCTGATTGGGACTGAACCAGAGGGGCCAGACATGCCCTGGATCCCTCCTGTGGTCTCTCCCCACCAGGGAGCAGACACAGCAAGCTGAGTGGTAAGGAGCAGCAAGCAGGCAGGAGGTAAGGAGCAAGGGATCCCAAACTGTGATAGTGTGTAGGCCAGGCTGAGGGACCTCTGCCCTTCCCCTCCTCCCCCAGTGTGTGGACTTTGTGCACCGGCCCTCTAGTGTTAAATAAAAATAAATCCAGACTTAGATAATAGAAACTTTATTTAAAAAGACTATTGCACCCAAACCAGTTTGCCTCAGTGGATAGAGCATTGGTCTGTGGACTGAAAGATCCAGGTTCGATTCCAGTCAAGGGCATGTACCTTGGTTGCGGGCACATCCCCAGTAGGGAGTGTGCAGGAAGCAGCTGATTGATGTTTCTCTCCCATCAATGTTTCTAACTCTCTATCCCTCTTCCTTCCTCTCTGCAAAAAAATCAATGAAAATATATATTTTTTTTAAAAAGACTATTACATTAAGGTCAGTGAGGACATTGCATTGAGAGAGGTTAAAGGGACATAATTCAACTAACAGGAGGGAGAGTGTTACTCTAAGAAGAACATCCCTGCTCCAAGATCTGCAAGTGTGTTGGAGGCCAGGATTGAAAGGACTTTTGTAAGTAGAAAGAACTGGTGGGGAAGGGGGAAGGGGTTGGTATTGAGATCTGATCAGGAAATTTATTTCCTTAAAGGCAGCTGATTCTCAGGGGCTGATATTGAAGGCTGTTCTGTCTTCAAGGGTGGGCTAAGCTCTATCTCCTGGGGGATGGGAGAGAAGCCTGATAATGAGACAAGACCTGGAGGTTTGGACACCTCGTCTAAGTCCAGTTTCATAATATCAGAGAATCGAGTATTTTTTTCCTCCTCAAAATAAGAGCATTAGAGGTGACAGCTGAGGCTCCTCTAAGCTGCTCTATTTATACAAAACAAATACCAAAGGCATCTCCTGACTAGAATAAAATGCCTCCTAGCTATTCAGACTAAGTAATTACTTTATATAATGCATTCAGCCTGGAAAACTCAAGGCTCTCTGAATTTTTCTTCTATCTAATTGTTAGAAAAATCTCCATAAGATGGTTATTATTCTCACCACTCTATAAGAAACAAAACAAAGTCTTAGGGAAATTATGTTGCTTATTTATCAAAAGGCAGACAAAAGAGAAGCAGGCAGAGCCAGGATGAGCCTGACACCCTGATACCACGGATGGTTTCATTTGCTATACCCTCTAAGCTTCTCAAGAAGGGCTTGGCTGTAAATATCACTCTTCTGGGTTCAGAGGGAAATGAATGCATGGAAATAAAGAAAGGGGCTATGTATGTTCACTGGGGAGACTGAGAGCTGCTCTCGAGCTGAACCTTAGCTTATTGGTACCACTTTGATGCTTTACACACTCTTTTAGAAACTATCCTATGTGGTGACTCCTTGGGGTAGAGAGTTGCTAAATCTCTCAGAAAAGAGGACTGTTTCTACTTCCCTCCTTGAAAAGCCTGGATTATACATACCTCTCTAGGTGTAGGACACTCATTATGACCATTACATCTGGGAGGTCAAGCTCAAAGAATTCCTAGCCCAGAATGTAAGTTATGTATCAGTTATCAACATCCCTGCTTTACAGGTAAGAAAGTAGCATAAGGCAGAAAAAATTCACTGATTCTGAAGCCAACCAGAATAAATTTTAAGATACAGCTCTGCTAACTATGTTACTTTTGAAATCTGAAGTATGACACGTAACCTTTCTACCTTTTCTTGTCTGCAGAGCAGAGATAGCAATGTATTACCACTAAGAATGTTGTAAACATTATGAAAGATTGCTATATACGGGGGTCTATCATAGTAGAGATGCTTAGTAGGTGTTTAATTATTGTTAACTCGGAGGGTGTTAGGGATGGGGATTACTTACCTACATTATATGGATTGTTAGCTCAGTACCTAGGCCTTTGGGTCTAGGTCTCTCTTTTCCCCACAAAACAGGGCCAAGTGGAAGGACCTTAGTTAGCATTTTGATAAAAATTCTAAAAGTGTTCTAAGATTTGCTTATAAACAGTTGATTTATTGAAGTGAGCAAGGACTGAGAGCCTGAGAAAATTACTATAGGGAATAAATTAGGCACTGTGGAGAATGAAACTAATTGTGATGCAAACATAGATTTAAAATGCAGTCCTGTGAATTTTATTTTGCTTTGTTTTAATGAAGGAATCAAGTTTATGGGTTTTAGCACAGGACCACAGAAGCACCCTTTCACACCTCAGGACTTTTGTTGAAGGCCTGCTGAAAACCTAAAGCAGCTGGTGAACTTAGCACTTCTCTTTGTGTTAAAAAAAAAAATATGTTCAGAAGGAAGGGCAAGTATTTTCATACAATTATAAAGCAAAAATTGCATCAGACACAGATAAGCAAGCAGGAAAACTTTATTCAAGGCTATTGCATGGGGGAGAGAAACCAGAAGTCACTATGTAAGTCTGGTGACACAGAGGGCTGGAGGATTTTAAAGATGAGGTGAGGAAATTTTAGGGCATCTGTGTTTGCTAACTGGCCTTACCCAAGGAAAATGTAGGTTTTCTCCTATTTCATGACAAGAGGTTGTTTTATAACTTGGAACAAGTAGGTTTCCACCCTCCTACAATAACTTGGAAATAAGGACACACTATCCTTGTAAAAATGGCAAGAGACTTTTGACTTTTAACAGGATTTACATCTCAAAAGGGTAGAGAAAAAATTGACCTTTGCATGTTTTCTAGAGTAAAGAATGTTCAGGGGCCTAGAAGAAGGAAGTCTGTCTGATGTTTAGGCCATCTCAGGAGAACATTAAGGCCTTCTTGGTTAGACTCATCCTAAGGGAATAAAGAAAATCTGGGCTCCCTGACACACCACCACACCCTATAGTATGTCAGGACATAGAGTACATCTTGGGTTTGCCTTCCTCTGAACCATCTGATACACCCACCTTGCCCTCCTCACATTTCTTGGTTTGGACAACCTCTCATTTCGTTCCTCGGTGAGATTGTGTTGCCTCATGCATCTCTACTTTCTCAGTGGGAATCCTTATAGCATAATATCGATTTACTCCCTAACTGATGGTTCATGGTAGATTAACACTGATCTGCATAGGAGCTATGAACATTTAAGGATATAATATCCTACTCACTAGATAGACCCTCTAGAAATCAACAAAATTGGTACTTGTGAAATATGGACAAGGCTGAGAATTTGAATTGAAGGTAAGGCCAAGGTGAGTATAGTTTTCTCAGCATCCCTCACCCCCCGCCCCCCAAATCCCAACACACAACTCTCATTCCTGCATTCTTGGATAACAGAGCATAGTGTTTCTTCAACCCCCCCTACAGTGACTACAGATTGGTGCATCACCCCAGCCCTGCACAGGGGCGGTGGGAATGGAGAAGACATGATGAAACTCTTGGAAGGTTTTCAGGCTTTTTTTCTTATGTATATTTTCTCTTATTGTCATTACCAGACCTACTAGTTTCTCATGCAAACTCATAAAAAAAAAGCATTCTTTTTGAATAAGTATCAAAGTAGATATCAGAATATCTTCATATAGACTTAGGGTATAAAATGTCATCAATTAAATCATAATCACCCTGGTTCATAACACCCGGTGAACTTACATTTTATCTCATTTGGCAATCCTCTGCCAAACTGTTTGCGATAACAAAATGAAGGAGCTCTCCCAATGTGGGATTCAGGACATATCACTGAAGAAACTGACAGGAATGACCCCTTTGGAAATTTCAATGTTGGGACCCTATTTCTATTTTCTTCCATGTTTATGTGCTTTTCAAAAAGATCATGAGTCCCTATTCCAGTTTTGATAAATAGTTATTTGTGAATATATGAGAACTCACGTTTGAGAGAAGTACAAATGTCAGTACATTCTAGAAAGTCTAAAGAGTCCCCAAAGAGATATCATGGAAAATGGCTTCTTATCAGGACTAAATGGGGCTCCAGCAGTGAAAGTCAAGACCATCTGTCTCTTCCCTGCACATATTATGTCCACACATTCTCAATCCAGGAGTGAGGTTGGAGTTTCCGACCATGTTATCCCCACTGGTAAGGCTTCAGAGTGATGAGCCATAACGCTCACCAGAGCTTACAGTTTTCCTTGCACTGGGAAGAGAAAGCAGAAGGTATGAGTCCCATGCTGTCACAGGCAGTGTGACCATCCTAGAGGTCTAACTCAGCAGGTCCTCTACCCTGTAAGCACTTGCTTTGCATGGGGTAGGAAGTGTGGAGCAGAAGGGGACTGAAGGAGTGGGGAGTAAAAATGTTGAATTTTTAAGGAAGAGTTAAACCCAGGAAAATAATTTATGACTGTTTTCTAGGATAAATATGTACACTGTACTTAGAGTAATAATTACGATTGTCTTATTTTTTGGCACTTAGGAATAGCTGGGGATTGTGCAACATTATCCACTAGGTTCTCATTTTAATTGGAAAGCTGACTCTCATTTTACTGGAAAACGAAGTAAGTGGCAGAGGTGTGGTGCCTGGTCTTTCTGCACAGCCCATGCTCAATGTGCCATTAACTCCATTTTTATAGGATTTGCCAGAGGAGGGAGTGTTTAACCCTCCCAGACTATTCTAGGAAAGTGGGAAGACACAAGCCTGAGTGTTGGAATGAAGGGTTCGAATGCTGACTCTGCAACATTCTCAGTGAATACTTTTAGACAAATTTTATGTATCTCTTAGTGTCAGTTTTCCACCCTATTAAATATAAGAAAATGTCATAAAAGCTCTGAATACAAGGCCCAGAATGTATTAGTAGGCTCAGTAACAAGTACTAGATGCCTTCCTTCTCTTCCTGGAGAATGGGGAGGAAAAAAAAGAACAAAAGCCTATTGTTCTCTTAACCAGGAAAAGAGGAAGGAAAAAACAAGTAAAACTTGCTGACATCTCAAGGGGAATAGTGTGTTCAGATATGAAGCTAACACTATTATTTGGGTGGGGGAATAAAAGGATCTTTCTGGAAAGAAAGATCAGTAGTCAAGACAGACACCAGTATTAGAAGAAGTTGGAGAGAGCCAAGATTTGTAAATGAATGTTTACAAAGCAAGAAAATGGAAGGGGGCAATGCAAGAACGAATAGCCAGTGTGATAAAGTTCTGGCCAATCATTAAGTACAAAATCCTTGCTCATCAGAGATAAATGAAATTACACCATTAAATTGTACTTACATCAATGTCTTCTGTGCTCCATAAAAATAATATCAGAAATGCTGTTTCTTCTGAAAAAAATTGCACAGGCTAATCTCGACTTGGCTGTATAATTTATTCTAGTGGAAATAGTAGTATTTGCTTATACATCTGACTTAACAGTCCATGATAAATGTTCCCATTGTTCTTCAAGAACAAACAAGTTGGGATTTTTTTTAAGTCATGTGCAGAAAGGAAACATTTGAAAAATAATTTCTTAAATAGCAGCGTGTAGTTGCTAATGGGCTATGACAAGCTATGTTTCCAGCCTTCCATTTTCCATCCATATTTCTGAATAGCTCTGTGGGCTTTTGCGTTAGTTTCACAGATTTCCCCAAATGATTATGCAGCAGTAATAGAAAAAGGAGCAGCTGCAGCAGACTGATTGTATCTCAGTGTTTACTGAGAGTAAAGGACTGTCACATGCAGGCTGGTTAGAGGAATAAGCCTGAAGATTACTATTATTAAACAACCAACTGTTAAAGACCCGCACGACCTAGTAAGGGGAAATACAGAATAGGTTGATTTTGTTGCCTAAGCCACCTAGTTTGGAACCCATCCACATTACATTCTCACTTTTTCTCACCATGGTGCTTGATTTTTCTGATAAGTTTGCATACATTTTTCTTCCCTGAGGAATGTTTAGTTTAATTGAATTTTACTATTAAAAAGTATAAAAGCCTGCCTGCCCTAATCTGTAGGAGCCTGGCGTGGAAACACATTACCTGGGTAACATTTCCCTGAAGGAACTTAGACGGCTTTACTCAGGCAGGTTTAGCAACCAACAGTCATCCAGAGTGGACAGAGAAAAGGGCTCTGGCCCCAAGACCACCTTCTTTGATGCAGAATCACATGGTAAAAGAGTTGAGGTGCCCTAGTTGGTTTGGATCAGTGAATAGAGCGTTGGCCTGTGGACTCAAGGGTCCTGGGTTCGATTATGGTCAAGGACACATGCCCGGATTACAGGCTGGATCCCTAGTAGGGGGCATGCAGGAAGCGGCCAATCAATGATTCTCTTTCATCATTGATGTTTCTATCTCTCTCAGCCTCTCCCTTCCTCTCTGAAATCAATAAAAAAATATTTTTTAAAAAAAGAGTTTGAGGTAAGAACACTGTGCTCTTTTGAATCTACCGCTGACCTCATCCTTTTATACTCTGCTTTATAATATTACAATTATTTCTTTTCCTTGCTATTCTATAAAGAAGAATTCACATTTAAACACCAGAAATAAAGTGGCATCAGAGACCTTATTTTACATCTGAACCTGAATCAACTCAGAAACTGTTCATTTCTTCATTCTCTCATCTAACGTGGACTAGAACCTACTATGTGCCAAGCATGAGGGTAGGGCAGATGGAGATCAGAAAGGCCAAACCCTTTCTGCCAAGGAATTGACAATCTCGTAATGAGAATGCCCTGCCTTAGTCCTATCTCACACTGACAGCTGGTCTTGAAGAAAAGAGGACTGTGAGCTCTGTTAGTCATTCTTAAAGAGAAGGAATGGGAAAACATAATATGTCACAATAAGGAAAATATCCTGACTCACTGAATGCTAATGGACTGAAACTGTACATTTAAAGAGAGTTTATAATATTTCTTCCCCATGTAGTTGTTCCTCTGGTGCATTAATTGAGTGCTCTGATCTTCAATAGGCACTCATCATACCCACAGTATTTAATAAAATGGACCCCACTCTGTTCTCAGGAGGCACCACATGGATTCTAAAGCACTAATCAGAACGGAGAAAACACACCAGTCATCCTGCACTGGAGACTGAGAAATGATTTCAGAGCCATATTCAAGCTCGGAGGTCAGGAGCAGTGCGTCCACCCACAACAAAGTGTTTTGCCACAGGTAATAGTGACAGCAGTTCTTCCTAATGTTTCAGGATCATGAATGATTGAGCCAGTGCCTGTCTGGCCAAAGCAAAGGCTCTTTTGTGGTTGTTGTTTATTTTATTCCACACTCCATATCGGGCAGCATCGATCTTTTTAAATGCATGAGTAAGTCATGAGAAAAAGAACCCAAATAGAAACATAGATACAAGTACCTAGAGAAGGTCAAGTATCTTCCAAAAGGAAGGTTCCCAAGTCTTCTGTGTTGGTAATTTTATATGTCACCATAGGAGAAAATCATGCATTTCTTCTTCAAAATGTGTTTCATTTTGAACCCCAAAGACTTTCTACTTTGTTCTCTAAGGTACTATTCCTCTACAATGCTGTCGGTCTAGTAGATCCCAGTTAGCTACTCAGGTTAACCAATCTATTTCACTTTAATCAGGTTTTGAAGACAAAACAGGTACATTCGGACTCCAGCTCAATACCTAATATGCAATACCAAGTAAGCTTTCTGATTTTCCTAGGCCTTCATTTCCTGAGGTATAAAATGTAAAGTAATAAGTAGATATACTTTGTAGAATTAGGAGAAAGTAGACATGCTATGATAACAAGCCATACTACACAGTGACTTAAAACAATAAAACTTTATTTCCTATTCATACAAAATCCTCTGTGGGACCAAAGGCATCTAAGCTACCTAATTATTTTGACCCTACCAACTCAACACAGAGCTTCCTCCTAGATTTCCATAACAGGGCAGAGGAGAGGATCTCCACTAGCAACTGAGTATTTTGGCCTGGCAGTAATACACACCACTTCCCTTCCCTGTCCAAAGGCTAGAACAATACACATGGCCACAGGCATCCAGGGGGAGCCTGGGAAATGCAGCCTTCTGTGTGCTGAGGAGGGAAAAAAGGATAATATGTATGTGTCACTAATAGTTTTACCTACCAGGTTGTTAGGGTTAATGATGTCATGGATGGAAAAGTTCTAGACATACTTCCAAAAATGGTAGAAGCTAAATACATGGAAGACATGATGATGATGATGATGAGAATGATGATAATGACATTGAGTAAACAACTCAATATGTATGCAGATAAGTTATAAATTATGAGTTCTTCATGTAATTATTCAAATACTCACATGGCTTGTTAAACAAAACATAAATTTGTTCTCAATTCCAATTTTAACCCCTATTTCCATCAGTGATGAGACAAGAGCTTTGTGTCCAAAGCTGTCCTGGTCAGTAAAGAATCAGGTCCTTTATATCTAATTTATTTAACCTGTCTCCCCGCTTTACATTACAGGCAATTACTGACACGCTAAGCTCTCTCATTAATGGAAACCCAATTAAACTGTTCTATTTCCTATACACTAACACCCAAAGCAAAAAACTTTGTGTCAGTCCGTGTTTCAAGATCATGTTAGTCTACTTGCTAATGTTATTCTTAAATTAGTCATCAGAGCATTTCCCCTAGGATCCAACTCATTTTTCTCAAATCCTTAGTGAAATTAGTATTCTTCTCTACAAACCCATTTCACACCACAGTCTACTATAGCAGTGAATTTTCAAATGGGATGGATGTATGATTTAACATATTGAAACTAATTTATAGGCAGAGCTTTCTCCCCAAATATGTATTTGGGAAAAGAAATCAACATTTGCTTTTAATTCTCTTAATATGGAAAAAAAACAGTAGATATTGCTTTATTTTTTATTTTTATTTCCTTACTATCAAAATTTGTTTTTAATCCCAAGAATAGAGAAACAACAGTAGATATTGTTATATTATTTCAGTTATATTTCCCTACTACTTTAGGAAAATTTTTTAAATTATCTTCTTATATAAAGACTACATCCATAGACCAAAAGACAAGTGGGAAAAACATATACACAAATTCTTTATTTGGGCTATTTGGACACTCTTTGGGGCTGGACCCTGAGTGACAGTGTCTACAACACAACAAACACAATCAATTTGTGGATGTGACTCTTGCCTTCCACCCTAAGAGCTATATACATGAGACCATTAAAAGAGTTATTTCTCACTCCTTATTTCTATCATCCTTTATTTTCTCACCTCCTCACCTTTGTCAATTTTTTAGTCTTGGGAGCACAACTCTAATAGGCCTTCTGTGGCCAAGGATTGGGAATCTACCATCCTTGGTCCCAAAACAGAAGCAACAGTTGTGAATATTTAATTATCATACTCACTAAATTCTCTGACCTGAGTTTTCAGCTTCCCTATCGCCCTCCATCCACCTGAGAGGAAAATCAAACATACTAACTCAAACATTCGTGTGGTTCATTTCTTTTTCTGTGACTACCCTATCCCTCATTTCCAAAACCCTCAAAGCCATCCTTAGCCTCCTCCATTGAATCAAACAGGCTCTTTCCATGCTAGAAATTTTACAGAAAAATTCCAC